>JAPFBL010001921.1:600000-807500 GCA_026182355.1 Hermatobates lingyangjiaoensis | reverse complement strand
GTAATTGTCTTGGCATAGTCAATTTGACCATCAACTTTTTAACATTCAATATGACTATCAGAGTTTTACTGCCACAATAACTATTAGATTTTTAACAGTCACACTCTAATCGTTTTGACAGTAAATCAGTCTATCCTATTTTTGATGGTCAATATGACTGTCGGCGTTTTAACAGTCAAATTGACTATTAATGTTTTGACATCCAATGTGACCATCATAATATAGTATTCAATTTAACTATAATTTTTTTAAAAGTCAATATGACTATAAAGTTTTTGCCACTCAATGTGACCTTCAGAGTATTGATCGTCTATATGGCTACTAGCATTTTTACGATCAATCTGACTCAGTGTTAACGTTAAACACAACTCATTGGATCATAAACGTATTCATTTTAAACCTTTAATGTAATGGTTAATATTTTTTATTTCTCATATTTCGTAGTGAGTTCTTTGAACATCGCATTTGAAAATTTTGATTTGAATTTAGAGGTCTAGATGAATATTATATTAAATACATTTGATTTATTTATAATTCAGGGTTATTAATTTTATCAATTCAAAAAAATATATATAAAAAATTACATAAATATTATGTTACGTTTTTGAATAACCTGCTTTACCTATATATTAAATAAATAACCAACACAAAAATAAATTAAATTAGAAACATGGTAACTCGTACAAATGTAATTGAAAATTTGGTTCAATTAATTGAAGTATATACTAAGTATATAGTAGAAGAAGATGTGAAACAATTTTTTTGCAAGAGAGAAACTTTTTTTGAGTATAGGGTGTTGTTTGTGAGCAAAGCGATGGGTTCTGAAAGCTTTGAGTCAAATCTAGGGAATAATAGTAGTTTTCTTATGGAGAAGGTGAAAACGTGAACAATGTGGAAACCATTGATAGTTAGAAAAGAGAGGTTATCGTGTCTTTACGGTGCCAGGTCTTACATTTTAGTATAGTGGAGTTGATAAAATGTAAGTGTTCTAACGGGGAATAACCCTATAATGTTTCCTGTCGGGAAACGGCCCGATTAATTAACATCAACCTGTGATTTGTATCTTCAAAGTAAATTCTTCAAAGGATGGCAATATCTGAATCATGTTGCTTGATCAGATGCTACAAATAGATTTGTTAACATCATTAGTTTAAATTTATTTCTCATTACTTTGTTCCCGAAAATTGTTTGTTAAATAAATAATTGTGTTTATTATATTTATTGAATACATAATGAATACTGTTATTAATAATATTGGTGATAAGTGTGTAATTAAAATTTGCCAAGTTTTTCTTTAAACTGTGTATCGTTTAAACTCACATTTATATACTAGAATCTGAAACACATATATAAGCTGTGGAGCCAAAAAGAGTGACTCATTCGTAATTTAGTACCCATTTTCGTTGTGAGCTAACCACAGTACCTGGTTCATTCTGCATAGAGAGTAGTAGATAGGAGTCCTAAATTCTGCCTTCAGTTTGTTTCCCTGTGTATTATTAAGTACTGCATGATGTTGGAGCGAGACTATAAGGTTTACGACCTCTCTGACGGAGCATTACACAAGATTCTTATTTCTTTGGAGAAAAAATCTGGAGTCCTGACCAAAATACGATGCTGAAATCGTCAGGATTAATGACAAGCAAGCTGGAAAGAATATATTGAAACGGCCAGGAAAAAAAACATTCCTTGATTTTAGGATCCTGAATATTAATGATAATCTTAATATTAATGATTAAAATAGTATAATAGGTTCTTTGTATTCATCTGGGGACTATATTGTTCTTAGTAAGTTCTTTTGTCATTAATATCCTAAAAAGTGCAACAAAGTGATATTAACAACTATTAGTGTTTATCAATAATTGGAAGACAAACATATGAAAATGCTTAACTTAATATTTAAAACTTTTATACCAGTAATAATTGTAACGACATCAATTTCATTATTATTGTTTAGCAATAATTGTGTTGCAAATTCAATGTCTGTGTGCAAATCTTCAAAGAATACAAACTAGTAAATCAAATAAATAATGTTTAATTTGTAAAAAAAAAGTCTATCTCATTTTTTTAAGCTTTTCATTTTTCATAAATTGCTGTTTGCTGTTATATATAGTAATATTATATTGTTATCATCCTCAAATATAGTAAAAAATATATATTCAAGTTATAAAAAAATATTAAAGATATTACTCTTTAAAATTAACGGTCTTACATATTTATTTATTATCATTGCTATATGTTTCATTATTAACAATGGTTATCATTTTGGAAACACTAGAATGCTCTTTGAAGTAAATTTATTCTTTTCGATGTTGCGAAAAGCTGGTTAGTTGACTTTGATTCGGATTAATCTCTCTTTCACTGATCTCTCTTTTCAGATTTAGAGAGCAGAGAATTATTAATGATTCAAGTTTTCAGTTCTCTCTATTAATATTTCTTCATACTTTACTCAATAATTAAAATGAACTATAATTTATTATTCAATAGCAGACGTGCTCGTCTTTGACGGGTATTTCACAACAAAATCAAAGATGATACGTGGTATTTTAAAATACTGTTAGAAAAATTATAGAGTAAGAAAAAGTATATTTATTAGCACAATGTTAAGTTAGTGCATCTGTTTACACCACATTAGCTGTCTGTTCAACCATTGTCAGACACGTGTGACAACACTGTTGATCTCCAAACGCCGCTTCGGCAGTATGCTTGGCTTCCGTATCTCTCCTGATGACGGTTAAACCGAAAATTAGATATTGTAATTGTATGTTTTCTATTTTCTTTGTTTATTCTTATTATTGTTTACCTGAAGCGCGGTTACAGCACTTCCACTTGTATTTCATTATCCGAACCTGCCATCCAGTCTTCGCGGATTATCCACACTTATTTTCATCCTTCAGTAGGAGACCTTTATCATCACTTTGGTGATGTGATGAAAATACTTAGCAGGCTACAGATTATACATTATTTGTATTTGTTAAAGTCGTTTTAGTTCTATTTCAATAGATTTGCTTGTCGATTGTGTTCTTTTAATTTCAAACTATGTATCGTTTCTCTTGATCAGAATTCATGGCCCATATTTACTGTTGGTGTTTATAAATTTAGTTCTGAAAAAGCAAGAATATCATTTATGTAATTATAAATAATTTTAGTTGTTACTCAGCACTTGCACCGTCGACAACTATTGATTTACAAAACGTTAACGATTTACATCACGACAAACTTATTTACAAAACACTTGGAAGAGATGTTGCATATTTTTATCTGCAGCATTTTTAACATCAGTTTTGTTGATATCATTTGCTATATGTGATATTGTTGCAAATTTAGTATTATTGTAAGATTTATTAATTATGGTTTACTATTTCCTCTACTAATTAGTATTTTACTGATCATTTATGCATTGTAGCCGATGATAATGCTTATTGTTTTGGCACCATTAAGTTACTGGAATTTAGACCAATTGTTGTTAGTCTATTAATCATGTATCAAAATGTTACTCTTCTCTGTTGTAATAGATGGATTGAAGATTAATGGATACTTTCATTTCTAGTAGTTAGTTTTGTTATACTAGTAGTTTAAAATTATGTTCATTTTTTTAAATCATTAGTTGTGCAATCCGTAATTGTGTGGTATTTACTAATTCTGAGGTAAAATGGATAAACCAACAAAAGTCTCCACACAAATGAAGTTTTATTCAACGCATTTTGAACTGATGATGAACACAAAGTGTTCGAAACGAGTTGAATAAAACTTCATTTGTGTGGAGACTTTTGTTGGTTTATCCATTTTACCTCAGAATGAGTTCATTTTTTTGTTTTTCTATTGCTTAGTCTAGGGAGTTTAGCTATTGACATAAGCTAAACAATGTGAATAGATTATTCGACTGAGATAATAAGATGTTTAGGATGTCAATTGTGTTGGGCGTCAGGACATTTTGAAAAGATAATAGACACTTGGCTACCTTAGTGGTTTTAAAGAGCTCTTTATTGTTATCACATTGAACTGTCTTTTAAGTAATAAGCTCCAAACGCTCTCTTCTAGTTTTATCAAATTGAGTGGAGTGCTTCTCAGTTTTCCTTGGATCTTGTCATTTTTAACTTCATTTTCCAGGACTTTTCAAGGGAAATAAAAAAAATAATACACGATAGAAGTATTATTCCTTTAAAAACCAGCTTGAATAAATTATTTCATAGTGGTGAATTGTCTGGGGAATAAAAGGCATTCCAAATGACAGGCACTCAGCACTCATTCCTTGGGAGACCGCAGGGGTGTTGCATATACCTGTATTCTAGAATTATACTTATAAAAACCATTCCTATATACTTCTTCAGAAACCTTCAGTTTGTTTGTATATTACATCATTATGGAGCATGTTTTACAGTGGTATTACTATAACAGTTACAGTTAAGTCCAACTATAACTCTGCTTATACCACTCTCAAAACGAAAGAAACTACAGGAGACTATTTCATTCAAAATACTATAAAATACTAGACTACCTGTGACCCGTTGGGTCGTCCAACACCTTCCTTTTTAATGCAATCATGCTCACGTGAATGCAGATAAACTCTAAATTAATTCATTTTTAATAAAAAAATAATGAACATATTTTTATGACAGTTCTCTTTATTTACATTTTCTGTACAATTTGAATTTTCCAAAAATAAATTTAATGTTTTCTTTCTGTTTAACCCTAATGATAGCAACATGTAATTGACCATCTTGAAATGCTGTTTTTTTTATAAATGAACTTTCTGTAGTATCTCTCCTTGAGACTTATGAATAGTCATGGCAAATGCTAATTCAATTAAAAATTAAATCCTTATAAATGGAATGCTGTCCTCTTCAGATAAAACGATTTTCAATCTTAGAATTAAAACTGTTTCCCCTTGTCATCGTGATACAATAATTTTATAAACAATGACGTTGTCATAAAGCCTCTCAGTTATTAGTCTTGTTCCATTACACAAACGATTCCGTTCCATTAATTTCTAAAACTTTTATAAACTTAAATAAATATCATTTGTTGAAATATTAAATAATTATTTCATATTCTTGTCGACTATTCCTTAAATTTTCTTTTTAATAATTTATTATAATTATGTACATCATTATAATTTAGATCGAAAAGGTATTATTAAATGCTTCGACGTCATTTATATCAGATTTTGGAAGCTTATATTACAGAAGTACCCGTGGAGCAGTCGGTAGCACGTTAGAACTCCTATGCCTCACAAAGTAAAGGGCGTAGGTTCGATTCTCACTAAGTATCTGGTATTTTATTCAGTTTAGAGCATGTAATAATATTAGAGCATATAATTTAGAGTTTTATCAGATAGTATAGATTTTAAAAATTGTTTTTGCTTAACTATTTTACATTTAAAATGGATTAGGGCGTTAAGATTACATTATAAATAAATAATCTATAATAAATTAAAAAATACAATAGATTAGTATGCGTATTTTTTTGTAGCAGTAAACTGCTGAATTGATGGCCGTTGATTTTTTCATGCCCATTTCCTAGTTTATCTTTATTTTCAAAATTAATAAACAATTTATTAATTGTGCCAAAAATATCTTGTAAATGCATTTAGTACAGTAAAATATATTAATATATCAAGTTTCACCATTAAATATTATTAGTTCTGGGAATTATTCATTCCATGGAAGGGAGTACAGGCCATTAAGAATTAACTTAAGCTGAAATAAATCCATTTGAAAATTACACTTTTTTAAACAGATATGAATCTTTAATAAAGCGCTTAATATTTTAATCTCGAAGTAAAACATAAGAAGCATTAATTATTACTCTATAGCTCTTGGATACTTAAATACGTTTGGTTGACTAAATAAACCAGTTTGCTTGCTTTTTTTCCCTCATGAATAATTTGCCAGTAATCTTGCTATATGGTTAAAACTAGTCTTTTTATAATAGTGATGGTAAGATTTTAAAAGAAAAATATATTTAAAAATAAGAAATTGTTTTAGTTAGAAAGATATCATGAACTGAGATAAATTATAGGTAGAATAATCGCAAATTGTAATTTTATAATAATAATCAATATTTAAAAAAAATAATTTATTAAGAAGTTATACTCTATAGCCGAACTTCAGTGTATTTGCTTTCTGTCATGTCTCCTTGAGCGCTAGAACTAATATTGAAATTACTTCTGTAGAAAATGACAAGTTTGAAAGGGTGCTTTCAAACGGCAATCCTTTGCTGTGCAGCTATTAGTTCTACCAGACCGTCAATGATTTTGATCAATCAAGATTGCTAGTACTTTTGAATAATATAAATTTCATTTTTTTATACAAAAAATTCTTACTTTTGCCAATGGAAAAGGATTTTAAAATAAAACCGGAACGTTAGCAATGATTTTGAACCTAAAAAAATGAACTAATCCTGATTACATAAAGCACACACATATATATATATATATATATATATATATATATATATATATATATATATATAGATATACCATGATAAACGAAAAACGGTAGGCAAAAAAACATAGGCAGAAATATAACAAAGACTCACTTTTCAATATTTCGATCGTAATGGTGGTCAGAGTATATATATACTTATCATATAAATATATATATACTTTGTCAGAGTCAAAATCCAACTCAACAAGCTGACTTCATCAGCTGACAAAGACCAATTGTTACGATTGAAAGATCTTAGTCTTTTTTCTCATTTCTATTGTGGTTTGATCATTGATGTTATTTCATGTGTTTTTTGTAAAATCTTGTTTTATAATATATATATATTTATATATATATATATATATATATATATATATATACTTTTTCGATGAATATACGATCCGAAATGGACAAATACAGTTAAATGTACATAAAGAAACATAGAAAAATTAAAAACACACACTTACAGTCTCTAATTTTCGGTTAAACCGTCTTCAGGACAGATAAGAGACGGAAACCAAGCACACTGGTACAGAGACGGTTGGAGTTAAAATCTCCAACCATCTCTGTACCAGTGTGCTTGGTTTCCGTCTCTTATCTCTCCTGAAAACGGTTTAACCAAAAATTCGAGACTGTACGTGTGTGTTTTTAATTTCTCTATGTTTCTTTATGTGCATTGAACTATATATATATATATTTTAAATCTGAGGATGACCTAAGAAGGTTGAAAACTCACTGTAGTGTAATTCATAGTTCATAAATTTATAATTATTAAGCATAGTTTATAAATAGTGATATAGTGAATTTTGAGTCTTGTTTCTTCGTCCCCGTGTTTTGCCAAGAACGTGTGCGTGTTTTATTTGTACGTCTATGTGTCTGGTATGTTTATTGTGGAAATTACCACTAGCCCAGCGCAAAGTTGCTAGGAAATTGGAGACAACCAGAAAGAAGATCGTCAACACTGAAATAGCTGTGAAATACAACACTATATATATACGAGTATAATTAAAATTATATTTGTATTAATTAAAAATTATTTTATAGTTAAAAACTATAAAAATATGAATTACAATCAACAAATAATTACAAGGATATCCAAATTGATATTTTAAAAATACAAAAGTTAAGTTCGTATTTAATTTATTTTGTAGCAATAGTTTATATGTACTACAAATTTTATTAGATAAAACAAAAAAATAATAATATATTACAAAAAAAATTATAAAAGAATATGGAATGAACAGATATTTTTGATTTAATAATAATGATTAATGAGAATTTTGAGTTTGATGTTCGGTCACCAGTTTTCCAATATTTAGAGGTAAATTAGATATGGAAAGGAGAGAATTCTTGGAATTAGAGTCAGTCGATGACGATCTCGTTTTGCTTTTAATCAATTACCATGGATGAAAATGATTGTCCCATGTACATGTCGTTTAAAGATTACATCTATAACTCTGTGGAAATGTTCCCAGTTCTGGATATGATTACTAGAAATTAATCAATTAGCCACGTGACTTCCCTATGTGCTCATATTTTTTTGTTTTTAAATTAAGGTTTAGGTTGTAATTATATATTTAATACCTATTTTTGTTATAGATTATTCATATGTATTGTGGTATTTATTTTAGATTTATTTGACATCTTAAAATCACTATTACAGTTCTTACAAGAACTTCTAAGTCATAAAAGAACCATAAAAATTGTGAACAGGCTAACCTACAATGCCTCACAGTTTTAAAACTACCATAGGATTCCTTTGAATTCAGTCGTCCTCCTCCGAAGAGGGAAAATCCCGTTAACCCGAGACCAGGGCTTGCAACTAGTAGTTAATCGGACCCCATCAGGTCGTCATTGTAAGGAGTGTTGTTAGTACCTCAAGAGAAACAACACTCTCTTGTTAGTCTCTCGTTGGCTAAACGCCGTCTGGTCTGTTCTAGTTATGAGAACTGAACATATAAGGGCTCAAAGGGGTGGTATCTAATCGTCCCCACCCTGAGGTCACGTCCAGAGCTGAGCCTCTAGTAGGTAAGTACCATGCCCTGTCCAATCAGCTCAGTTCAAAGTCCGTTCCCTCTGTTAAGGGTTTGGGGTCTCTATCTCCCCGGTATGCTAAGCAGTCATCCTCCCGAGAATTTACTGCTTCTCACACAGCGACCACAAGGGTTTACCCAGGTTGGATGAGAACCAACAGCCACTACGAGTCAAGCCTCAGTTGGAGGGATGGAGATAGTGCCCCCCATGTGACCCCACCACCAGCAGTACCGATTTCTTTTAAGAGTTTCGGATCGAACTCTGGACCAAATTTCCTACTGAACCTGCTCAGTTACAGGTAAGGTCAAAGAACCTATGGATTTATATATAAGCCAATGTAGCTTGTGGTATAGCTGCATTGCCTCACTGGGGGTGGATAAAAGAACTTTAATAGTGATTTAAGATGTGAAATATTTAGAATATGTCTGGCTTTCGAGAGATGCGAACAGTTCATGGGTTTATTCCACGCCGTGTACCCTACTCTGACCTTTACTTCCATTTTAGTTAGTAAGATACGCGCAACTGCAACTAGTAGTATACATTTATTTTGTTTTTAATTGGATTTGTTTAATTTATTAAGGGAAACCTGAAGTTGAAATATATGCAGGCAAAAAGCTCATTAAACATAGTATTTGTAAAAAAATATCTGTGGAATAAAAATTAAGTTATGATAGTTAAAAATACAGTATATTAAGTAATTATAGTTTACTGTAATCTACTCACCATCTTTGGATTTTTTTGTAATGGTCAGTGATAGCGTGTTGTGAATGTCTCTTTTCAATGTATTATCCACATTAATGCGAACCCAGCGTAAGTTAGTAACCAAAGTGGGGACCACTAAAAAGAATAGTCAATGCAGAAGCTGCTGCTAAATTAAATACAATTTTTCTAAGAGAAGATTTGCTGTCTACTTACACTAACATATGTGTAACTTACCGTTACTTGCCGTTGGGTTTATACGTGCTTGGTCTCTCTTTCTCTTTCCTTCTGAAGATGAATTGCCCGAAAATTTGAGTTTGTAAGTGTGTTTGATTTGCTCTGTGTTACTCTTCTTCGATTACGAACTCGTGTATACATACGAGTATAAAAACTATATTCACAAAGAGAACACACAGAAATGAAACAAAAACTCACTATATATACATTTCAACACATAAGAAAGAACGGAAAAAGTCACTATAGAACTCACTTCGGTATTTCGACATCCGTCATCATCAGGAAGAAGTGCGAAGAACTCACGTTGAGAAGTAAACTGCAGTGACAAAGCAGTTGCAGACAATGTCTATAGTGACTTTCTTTGTTCTTTCCTATGAGTTAAAGTTTTTATTGCCCACACGGACATTTTATTCGAAGTTATATATATATATATATATATATATATATATATATATATATATATAAAGATTTCACATGAACACATGAAATAACAATCAATGATCAAACCACAATATGAAATGGGAAAACCAGACTAAGATCTTATAAACGTAACAAGTGGTCTTCGTCAGAGTCAAAATCCCAACTGAAACACTAGATGCAGAAAACATCTGGTAGGGGGTTGAGAAGAGTGGGAGGGAAGAGTGGTATTTTAAAACGGTGAAAGCTCAGGAAAGGACTAATATCCAGAAAGAGATGTTTGGAGAAACAAAGGAGTACAGTAAGAAAGAGTAAAAAACTATCCGCTAGCTGTCAACCTTCTTAGAAGAGGCTATTACCCTCGTAACGAAGAGGGTTGACAGCTAGTGGATAGTTTTTTTACTCTTTCTTACTGTACTCATTTGTTTCCCCAAACATCCCTTTTTGGGCATTAGTCCTTTCCTGCGCTTTCACCCTTTTAAAATACCGCTCTTCCCTCCCAGTGTTCTCAACCCCTCACCAGGTGTTTTCTGCATTTAGTGTTTCAATTGGGTTTTTGATTCTGATGAAGACTGCTTAATACGGTTGGAAGATCTTAGTCTGGTTTTTCCATTTATTACAATATGAAAAAAAAAATGAAATGGGAAATCTTATATATATATATTTGAGTTCAAAATCGACGAAACAATTTTTATGTGTGTTTCCTAACTCTGTGCGTTTCTTTTCTTCAATTTTGAACTCCTATTCTATCCAGTTTGGATTGTCTTTCTGATTTTATAATCAATTTAGGATATACTACACAACCCTAAGAATTAGGATATTTTCAATAAGAATTAGGTTCAATGTAGAAATGACTGGTATGAGTTAACGATCAGAAAAGTCAATTTAGGAGTAAATAATAAATTTGTATCATACAGTTGATGTACCAAAAAATTCTTTTAGAACCTTAACCTAAAAAAATAACCCTTACTTCTGAACCTGTGTGTAAAGATAATCATTGTTTATATTAAGAATGAAGGTTTTATAATCATCTATTAAAAAACCTTCTTTGATATATTTAGACTGTGCGAAATAAATAATGATGCATTTAAAAAAAAAAAACAATGTCCGAATTTAAAAGAAATGTAATTCAAGCTCCATCAGGAAAGACAATTAATAATTTAAGCTTCAAAGCGAGCTGCTTTAGTTGGAGCCGTCACAGTTAAAGGGATTCTATGCTGAACTGCTGCTTTGAAAAACCAGTTCGTGGTTTTTTCATTTACTCATGGTTATTGGGCCAACCAGACTCCATCCCAGCAGTCTTTCATTGCTGTAATCAATTTCTCTTTCATTTTGTATGATGTCTGGCTAAATCCACTTGAACAAAATTAAGCCTTTTTTTTTCTCCTTCATGATTCGGGGGGTTTTTTTTTTGTACATTTATATGTTCATTTAGTTTTTCTAAACTGTTTTACTTTCATATATTTTTTCCTCGTTTTTTTTTTTATTCAGTTTAATATTCTTCTTTTCATGTTGAAAATATTTCCTTTATAAAGTAATTGCATATTTTAATGATCAATATTTGTTGTTGTTGTTGTTGTTAGGCATTCCATTTCGGGAGACAAACATTTTGTTACTTGATCATAATAACTAAGATTACCTGGCATTTCAGTTTCGTATAATAATTTTTCCCGTTCACTTTGAGAGATAGCATACACAAAGGATTTATAGTCTCCTATAAAAAAAAAACCTGTGCCACAGCATGCAACGGAAAGAACTGAACCTTTTTTTTTGTTTTCATGTTTCTCAATTACCCTTAAAATAATTATAATTATTGCTTTATATTTATCATTTTTACATTAAAATAATATTAAGTAATTATTATTTAATATTACTATTAAGAAAAACAGGACAAGCATTATTTTAAAATAAATTAACTAATAAATAATTTCGAATTGATTAAATCGCTACTTGGTTTCTAATCATCTAGCTTTAACTATTAAGTTCTGAAGTTTTACTATTGTGAAAGTTTTATTTCCTGGTTAAAATAATATTGTACCCTGTGAGAGCTTAAAATTAGTATTATTTTTATTCTTTCGTTGTAGTAGAAGTGGTGCCGCATAGGTTGTTATAAATAGAAGAAGAATTAAACATCTTGCTCTTGATTTCGTTTTCTAGTCACCCGGGTTTAAGTCTTGTTCATCTTTGTAAGGGTAACTGTTCACTCCTCAGTGCTGAATTAGTAGTTCTACTCTCACCGTAACTAAATACTATTCATCTTTACTATTCTCGAGTGGCTTCACTCTCACTACTGTTACGAACTACTCACTTTCCACTAATCTAAGAGTAGTTTCATTTAATCGTTTCACTACGATTAGTACTACTCACTTCTCTCTACTATCTACTCTCACCGTAACTACATACTATTCATCTTTACTATTCTCGAGTGGCTTCACTCTCACTACTGTTACGAACTACTCACTTCCCACTAATCTAAGAGTAGTTTCATTTAATCGTTTCACTACGATTAGTACTACTCACTTCTCTCTACTATCTACTCTCACTGTAACTAAATACTATTTATCTTTACTACTCTCGAGTGGCTTCACTCTCACTACTGTTACGAACTACTCACTTCCCACTAATCTAAGAGTAGTTTCATTTAATCGTTTCACTACGATTAGTACTACTCACTTCTCTCTACTATCTACTCTCACCGTAACTACATACTATTCATCTTTACTATTCTCGAGTGGCTTCACTCTCACTACTGTTACGAACTACTCACTTCCCACTAATCTAAGAGTAGTTTCATTTAATCGTTTCACTACGATTAGTACTACTCACTTCTCTCTACTATCTACTCTCACCGTAACTACATACTATTCATCTTTACTATTCTCGAGTGGCTTCACTCTCACTACTGTTACGAACTACTCACTTCCCACTAATCTAAGAGTAGTTTCATTTAATCGTTTCACTACGATTAGTACTACTCACTTCTCTCTACTATCTACTCTCACTGTAACTAAATACTATTTATCTTTACTACTCTCGAGTAGCTTCATTCTCACTACTGTTACGAACTACTCACTTCCCACTAATCTAAGAGTAGTTTCATTTAATCGTTTCACTACGATTAGTACTACTCACTTCTCTCTACTATCTACTCTCACTGTAACTAAATACTATTTATCTTTACTACTCTCGAGTAGCTTCATTCTCACTACTGTTACGAACTACTCACTTCCCACTAATCTAAGAGTAGTTTCATTTCATCGTTTCACTACGATTAATACTACTCACTTTTCTCTACTACTAGGTTAGTTCCACTTTTAGTATTATAGAAATTACCCAGGACTGACAGAGTAGTTTCGATGTTTCTACTAAAACAAACCAAACATACATCACTACTCTCAGAGTAGTTTCACTTTCATTACTATTATCAACTATTGAAAACTGTCTCTATTGCAACCAACCACTGACAAATCACTAACCTCTATATACTTTCAGTTTCAATACGACAATTAGATTATTCACTACTCACTATTCTGAGTAGTTTCACATTCTATGTACTAAGAACTATTCAGTAGTAAAAACTACCCGCTATTCATGAAGTACTAATCACTTGCACTAACACTAAAAACTCTTCACAGCTCACAGAGCTTTTTCACTTTTTATACTACTACAAACTACACACTACTCATGGAGCAGCTTCATTCTGAAAGATGTTGAATTTTCAAAACTTGTCGAGTAAAAATTAAATATACGACTTTAATTGTTTGGAGAGATTTAAAAAAAAAAAACATTTCTTAGCTATTTGGTAATGATTTCATAATAAACAAAAAAATCGATTTTACTGGTTTTATATTTTATTTTTCTGTCTACTCTTATTTTGTACAATTCATTTTGCCTAAATTTAATTTATACTACCATTAAAATAGCCCGAACAAAATCTTTGTCTCTAACTATTTATATTTGTCTGGTCTAAAAGGTTGTAAAATAAAAAATAATTAAGCAATATCTTCATATATCTTCAATCGTCGTTCATATATCTTAATATCTTTGGATATTAAGACATATGTTATATCGTCATTCATATATCTTAATATCTTTAGATATTAAGATATATTTTATATCGTCATTCATATATCTTAATATCTTCAGATATTAAGAATAGCTTATCTACTACTTATTTATAAGTAAATTTAATATTCTTCAAATGCACTGTTTAAATTGATTTTATTAAACTATTTCTTCAAATATGTCTATTTACATATAGCTGTATGTGTAAAGGGATGAATATTTATACTAGCTTAATCGTTAAAAAAATCTGCTGTGAAGTGGAAGAAGCTATTTAAACCAGCCTTGCTCTCTCAGTTAAGCTTATTCAAAGGATTGTTCTAAGTGGTTGTTCTGGGAGAGTGTTATGTTGTAGTTATAAGGGTAGCTGCTATTTCTTTAGTTCTTGATATAAGTAAGTGATAATGTTTGAGATACTGGTAGAGTACTTGCCGTTAGTGCGAAATATTGTTACTTCGAATCTTGACCATGGCACTAGATTTTTCATGTGGGGAGTGGGATGTCTTGAATACAGAGGTATACTGCTATGAGACTAGGCGCAGCGCTTTAATGTCTGCATAGTAATCAAACCGCCCCTAGTGGGGCCATGCAGCCCTACTAGGGGCTGCATCGGCTTTATTTCCACAGGTTCATAGAACCAGGGGCTACAAAGACCAGTGACCTTAACTCACATGTTGTTAATAGCAAACTGAGTTAGACATAACTGGAAACTAAAGAATAAAAATAGATTTTAAACATACTAAAATGATTTATTAAACTTTATTTGGCAGATGCTAATGTTTGATACCTTAAGAAAAATTGATATTTTTTTTTTTTTTTTTAAGATGTTGTGAGATCTCTTTTGTATTTCTGTATTCTAGACAATCTACACAAAATTTAAAGTGAATAAGAATTCTTTGGAATTATCTTATCATAAAAAAAATAATACAATTCATAGTAAGAGATAAATGTAGATATTTGTGACTTTGTTGCTATATACATAAAATCAGAAAACAATAATTTAGTTAATTACTCACTTTGTAATTTCACTAATGAAAAGAAGTTGAAACAATTATTCAGATCACAGTCGAGTTACCAGATCTTAACATAAAAATAATCTCGAATGGCCTGCAATGAACTTAACAATAAAGATTTTATTTAACAGTAAAAATAATGTGAAATGTCTTTAAAAATAAATTTGGTTCTGATTTTTTTTTTTTTTTTGGAGCTACCGTGTTGACGTACATAAAACACTCCAGTAAATTCTTATCAAGTTCTTAGATAATAAATTTAATAATTTAATTTTTCTATTTCATCAGTTAAAATAAACTTGAAAACATTAATTCTTTTCCAATTCAAGCGATCATTTGTGGTTACTCATAAATATGTTATGAGGTACTGTATCTAGTAAAATATGCTATGGAGGATTGCATTTAGAAGCATATAGACCAAACTATTTTTGTGTCAATTTATAAAATTGTTGAACAGTTTATCTCCCATAGAGGTACTTTCATAAAAAGAAGTACTATTTTCGACTCTGTCATACAAAAAAATTGAGAAATCTAAAAATTTGTTGTTGTGAATGAAATTAAAATATTACCAGAAAAAATATACAAAAAGAAAAGAACAATAATAAATTTCTGTCATTAGTCATTTGTTTCATTATATAGAACCAAGATTTGTTTTTGGTAAAATTTTATTATAATGAAATAATTCAGTTTTAATTGATACAATTAGCAACAGCTCTTTTAAAATGAATCAAGTCAAAAAATGTATGATCTATGACTTTCATACTACATTCATCATAAATATTGACAATACCTATCCAAGAAAGCCTATTAAAAAAGAAAATACTATTAAATAGATGTTCATCAGCTACATAAAACGGTGCTTGTAGTAATGTTGAGTGACGACTACTTTCACTTTGTTTAGTTTTGTTTAAAAGAAAGATTAAAGTTAAAAAAAAATTAAGGGTTAAAATACTTTTGTAATAAAGATTGATTGTTTAAAATCAAAAATTTAGTTTGATTTGGGAATCAAAAATTGAATTTAACATAAGTTTACTAGGATAATTTCTTAAACACTTACTAATGTACAGGAGGCGTTTAAAACTTTTTTTTTCATTAATAAAAGTAAGAAAAGTAGATCTGATTTAAAGTATTATAGCAAATCTAATCCCAAGCGCTTCCCGCAACAATGTCGTTAAAGATGGAACATTTAATATTTCCTCTTATATTTGAAGTTTTCGCTCAATTCATTTAATCTAAAGTTCTTCCAAAGAATTAGATTCCACTATTTTGCTGATGTGATTTATGGAATTCAGAGATTGCAAATCAAATTAATCTATAGTATTCAACTCGATTAAATAACCTTCTACATTTAATGACCATTCTTTTTGATTTTTCTGATCATTTAAAAAAATTTATAAACTCTAATTAGGATAAAATTTACCTGTTGTATTATTACATATATGTAAACAGAAATTAAACGGATATGTAGATAATATATCAACTTACATAAAATAATGTTTACAATGAAACACAGAAAGAAATAACTGACAACAGAAATGTGATATACATTGTCATCATGAAAAGTAGTTGGCTAACTGGATAATCCGCCTCACAAACAATTAATATTATTATTAAAAAATCTGGCGTGACCTACATTCAACTTTACTATAAGTAAACTTAATATCAATCTTTTTGAGTATATAATATATAATGTCTCATTTAAGCATAATGTAAACATCTAAATGGGAGATATTTATTAATCCTTCATTCATGAGTTAGTACAGATAGTGATTGATCGACTTATCAATATATAAGCTTATTTTTGTATATCACACTACTGATGCAGATAATCTCATTAGTATAACTACAGCAGTAGTATCATTTTTGAAAAGACAAAGTGAAAATTTCATGATACGATATAATCTCCTACAAGAGAACATGGCTTTTATTCAAATAGCCAGTGGATTTTTTAAATCGTTTACTTGACCTCCTTCTACATTGAATATTTAAGTCAAATTTTCAAATTTAAAACAAGAAAATACTCTTATTTTCTCTGAAAAACCTCGAAGAAAAAAATGTCGTTTTAAGGTGATTTATAGTTATGGATGTACGATAATTACATTTATTAATCTTCAAACAAAGATTTCATCAAAGATTCTGGACCGTAGCTTGGTAACAAGCAATGCTAACATACTCACCAACCCACCAACACACACACAGTCATCGAAAAAACATTATAAAACAACTTTTGGGACCTCAAAACATATAATTCCGTCAATATCTCGAAATGGAATTTTCACGATCACTATACTTTACTTATAGTAAAGTAAAATTCCGTCTTACCTCGTTAATCGGTTTTATATCCGCTCGGGTTTCGTTCGTTGTATCTTCAAGAGGGACCAATGTGGAACGCGTCTGTTTGGTGGTTATATTACCCCTTCATGATGGATTTTTATAATAATAATATGTTTTTTAACCTACCGGTACTAACAATCTGCGTATATTTAAATAATATTTAATTCCAATCATCGTTGCCACCAATCAAGAAGGGAGAAAGGGAGAACCAAAAGGTACGGAAGAAAGGGGACTGGTTTTGTATGTATTCCATAGTCGTTTTCATGTCAATCTCACAAATGAAAACTGTAGTATCTTTTCCTATATTTCGACGATCAACTTTCTGTATTTGTGGCCAGCACCGTCATTATGCAAATCATTATGCAAAAAAAAAATATAAAAAGTAGTTACCATTACGATTATGGAATATTTCAAACTTTAATTGATGTTTCAATTACTACGGTTATTTGCATCCATAAGAATGAAATAGATTTTAATACCATCGTATATCAGATATAAGGAAATTATTTTTTCTGCATGCAATGATTAATATTTGTAGTTTGCTAGAATTGGTTTAGCAGAGAATGCTTTACTTTCTAATAATGGAGTGTTCAGGATGTTGTATAATAAAATTGAACATTACTGAGTTGATGAGCAGTTTAAATGACACCGTCTCAATTCACTCACTATTCATTTACTTAATAATATTTAAATTTTACTCTCTATTAAATGCATTAATTTTTTAAAAAAGATGGTTTTAAATTGATTAATGTAGTAGAACTCTTTTTAAATTCACTGAACCTTTGAATTAAATATTCTTAATAACAGTTGCGTTTCAAATGTATACATTAATTGAACTACGAGTATTAATGAAGCAAACCAATAAATTAAACTTTTCAAATTAAAGACATATATATGTTTTTTAAATCATTACGGTGCTAAGCCTAAGAAGTTACAGAATTCTTGCGTAAACACGGTATGGTGTATTCGGTGACCTGGTCTCTGAAGTATTAGTGGTATATGCACACCAAAGTTAAACTGTGGGGTTAGTTGGCTCTGTACTTATTCTGGTATCTTGAGATTAGTTACAATGAGGGTGGCCGGAGTGTACAAGATATTTTACTATTTTGTTCAGTTTTACTATTCGTTTGTCAATGACTGAGTTAGTTGTACAGTGCGTACGTTGGTAACGTTGGTAGAGTTGATATTTCTATTACTAGAGCCATTTATTCATTATCATTGTAAAAGAGGTTCCGAAAGAGTGCCGTTTGTAAGAAGCTGCAGGAATATAGTCCACAGAAATTTATCAAATATTTCTGTCGCTCATATCTTGCTAAGTAAGGGTGACATTTTGTGTCAAACCCAATTCCAGGACGGACAGGAACTACTTGTCTTTTCTGGATTTCATTCATTGCAATCATTTATGGTGCTGATCACAGTGGATTGGTATTCAAGTCAACAACTTGAATGTCATGATATTTCTTTCTTTCGATTAGATCTGATAAATCAAACACTACGTTTCGAGGCCACAATTAAAAAATGTGGTTCATTCATCAATAGTAGAATCCACTGGTGCATCTTCAGTAATGCTGCGCAAATATAAATTAAATTATCAATTAAAGGTAACAATAAACATCAACCAGCTTATGAAACAAATCAAAACAGGTAGTCAGTAGTTTTGTTTAAATGGCCTAGCAGTAGATAGATAAAAAATATTCAATAAAATGTTCACATTCATAATTTTTTCCCCCAAAGTTTTGAAGAAAGTAATAAAAATAGTTAATTTGTAACAGATGTTGAGCTAAACTACAAACAACTGTTCAGTAGGATTTCTACCATCTTTTTTATTCACTGTAATAAAAAAAAAGTCAGCGCTTGAGACAGTTACGAGTCAAATTTGCTTCCGTATTACTAACACTTAGTAGGAGTCTTCAAGTTTATCTTGAAATCCAGTTGCTGAAGTTATTTTGATGATTAGCTCTTTAAATAAATTTAACACTTGAAATATCTAACCATCACTAGCATACTGAATTAAACAACTAATTCACAAAATTATAAGTGTCTGCAAATGAAAGAAATGTAAGAACCCATTTGAGTAAAAATACTTACTAATATACAGGAGAAGATTAGCTTCCATATTTCTGATTAAAAGAATCACAAATATTTTGAATATATGTTATATTCCATACAATCTGAAGTAGAGTTCATTGCTTCATACTTCCAGAGTTCATTGAAGTGGATATCTTGCTGTATATGTGCGTGAAAATTATAGTTACCGACTTCTAGACCGGAATTATCTTAATCATCTGTTACTTTTAGGAAATGTCAATTCTATCGTGATTAATTTCTGAACACATGATATTCATGTTGTGAGTTGGATTAAGTTATTTGTTGGACTGGTGGGTGGGCAATATTTATGTCACTTCTGATATAACATCAGATAATTTAGCATTAAACTAACCTCTAAAGTAAGGGGCCAGGTTAGGTCAGTTGTTAACGTATTCACTTTTGAACTGGTAGGTCCAGGGTTCGATACCTACCTGACTCTGGATTTATTTACGCGGGAGGTGACCAACGACCAACGCACTGTAGTGCGCGTTGTAATTAGCAGTTCCAGGTCACGGACCTACTACTGCTGAATTTTAATACTGCTGTGTTTGTGGAGTCAGTAAGTAAGTGCCTGTAATCTTTTAGTCGGTTTTCAGTATACATTAGTTCGTGGTCATCTGGTCTTCTTGAGTCGTGAAATGTTGTCGGTCTAGGGTTTGGCTTTCTATTTTAACAACAGCCTCTATGATGGATGTGGTTGGGAAGTTCTTTGGGAAAGGCTCTAAAACAAGAGGGTTTGGATGGGGTGGGCTTTTCGTGTCCTCATTGTCCTCACCAGTCTATTTGTGAATTCGTCAATTGATTCTAACCTGAGGTCTCTTTGAATATCCACATTTCTGGCATACCAAGGTGCCCCAGCCATAAGGCGTGCACATTTATTTTGAACTACCTATATCGGGGTTTTAGTTGTTCTTGCGGCTTGTAACCAGGTCGAGCAAAGGAAGGTGAATAAATCTGAGTTCGTCATCCCTCGGAGAAGGATGTTAAGCTGTCGCTCCCTAGCATGTGCGATGTAAGGTACTCGTTAAAGATCCCTACTCTAAATAAACTTGAGTTAGACAAAATTTAGCCAAACTGTACGATGTCAAATACTCGTTAAAGAACCGTACTCGAAATGCACTTGAGTTAGGCAAACTTTAGGACTCCCAATGTTGAATCTGTAGAATCACCAGTCAAATAAAAAAACCGTAAAGGACTAACGTTTTTAATCCGTTAGGTGATCGTCAAAAAAACCCCTCTAAAGTATACCGTATCGTACTTGTGTTAGCCTACTATTTAATTATGTGGTAACTATACAGTAAGTACAAACAGCTGATTTTTTGGAAAAATTTAATTTTTTATGTATGTATATTACATTCTAAAACTATAGTAATAGAACAGAAAAAGTAAAATGCCATTCTTGCTGCTCGATATTTTCTTGATATTTTGATTTTTTTTTACAGTTATTGTAACTTACTCAGAAACAAAAGGTATTAATTTTAGTTAAAATTTAACCAAGTGTCAAAAATTAGAAGAAAGAGAATTCTTTGTAAAAGTTGGAGAGGTTCAATTTTAAGTGTAATTAACTTGAAAGCATTTCTTTGATTCAACTCAATTTGCTCTACTTGAGTTTCAAACTCTTCTAAACGAAATTACTTTCTGAATACGGAAAAGTGTTGTCAACTTAGCCTCAATAACCGTCTCAACATAATATTGGCTAAACTGTCTCTTACCATCGCACGCAGTAAAACACCATAAATATTTGATCATTTCTAGCTTTCTCTTCAAAAATTGTTATTTATAACAAAATGTTACCAACAATAAGTCTTATTTTTATTTAGTTAATAAGAATGCACTATTTGTGTATTTTACAAAAACATTGTAAAGATATCATTACCAGTGAAAAGTAAAGCAGACATTTTCACTAGGAGACCGGAGGGAAGAAATAATCGACAGATTAAACATCCTGATATGAAATACAATATATAGTAATAAGTGCAAAAAATAAATAAACAAATAATTTCAGTGCAGTAAATCCTTTAGTTATATTCTTGGCAGACTTTTTGGGTATTTACTTGCATAAGATAATACCCAATAAGATATAAGATAAGGAATGTTTAGTCCTAATTACTATTGTAGGGAAGCTGTATATTAAACGTTTTGTAACGAAATATTGTTACTTGCTAAACTGTTAGAACACTAAGGTCAGAAACAAATGATATTTTTTTTACATAAGTAGGAACACTTAATGTACTATGATATAATAATAATACAACCCTGCAAAATATTTATACTCCAAAGTTCTCTGAAATGGCTTGAAAACATTAAGATTTTACGAAAAAATTCAACGTTATAATAAGAAAAGTCACATTTGTAATGAGAACCATAGAATCAATGAATATTTATAATTAAATTATAGAGAAAACAATTTACAATTCTCAAAATAATTAAAAAGAAATAAAAGCAACAAAATATGCTTTTAGTTGAAACAAAAAATGTAATTATTAGTAATTTTTACTTATTCTAACAACGTCTGTCAAATCTTCATACTACTCGTATAAAACAGGCTTGCTCTTCAATCGATTCTCATGAATGTTCTTCAAACAATACAAGTTTGAAGATAGCTTTTCCATAATGTGTGGAAAACTTGAACTTTTCTCATATAGTGTCTTCGCACATAGCTCGGCTAGATGAAAAATTCCTGGATAAAAAAACACTGGATCCAGCGACAACTATATCGATCCACCAGTAAAACGCTTAGTCGATATAAGCTCAGAAAACTCCAGGAAGAATAATTCATCATGCTGGAAGGGCAGCCAACTATCGCATTTCAACAAAAAACAATTCAGTTCATGTTTTTGTAAGTAGCTAATTTTGCATTCACATTTATTATGATCCGTCAATGAATAGAATTGGTGTCGTTTTAAGATCTTTCAGATTATTATAAATTAAAATTATTTCATTTTTATCTGAAAATTATGTTTATATTTATTGATTAATTCTGTAATTTTATCATTAAGAATAATATCAGTCGTATAATTGGATATTATACAATAATATTCTATATTCAAATATAATTATTATTATAATATTTATTTGTTGTATAATAATATTACTTGTAAATTCGAGCTCCCTAAAGCTAGTTGTTTAGGACAAGAAAACACGTAATAAGCAGAAAGTGGGTTTTATATCACACACTATTGCTGGGATACTGTAGAGACTATACCACTCTAAGGTCTGTTTTCTCCTATTCAGTCAGAATGATTTATTTGACATTAGATTGGTGATCTCCATTGCGTTGACAATCTAATGGACTCATACCCCTACTTCAAAAATAAACTATGGAGACATTGGGCGTATGATCTGCAAAAATTTCAAAATTAACATTTTTTATTATGACACTTTAATTATAAATATGTAAAAAATATAATTTAAGCTCAGTTTTGTGAATAATATTGCTTTAAAATATATAAGTTAAGTTAAATTGAAAATTTCTGACCTTAATGAGATTTGAATGTAATTATATATTCAGAGAATTTCTTTGTTTTGATGAATGAATGAAGACAACCATTGTTCAATAAGATCTTGTGAAGCCATTACCTGTTTGACCGCTTTTTCATAACCGACATTGAAAGAATTTCTAGTAGTGTTTTCCCATAGATGGCAGTCTGTTGTTAAACATACTATTATATTTTTGAATCATAAAGAAAAATTTAAACTTTTATAAACCATCTTATTTTGTTGACTTCCTTATCCACTCGAAATTTTCCAGAATAATTTCAACGTAATCGGGGTGACAACTAGGTGACTGGATTATCATATCAATAAATTGATATTTTCTTGTGCATCAAACTTAATTAAACATTTTCGATTAAGTATTGATATTTTTATTTATCAGAAAGATTGTTTTACATTGTTTCTAACTCTTTTTTCTTTGTGTAATGGTGTTTCCTATCATCTGTGTTCCTTGGTCATTTCCTACTGGTATTAAGTTTGTCAGTAAGTTGCCCACCGGATGGTTAGTTTCTTTATTTATAATTGTCTTGTAAATTCCTTCATACTTTATATTCCTAATGCTCCTGTTATTACTAAGTTTCAGTCCTTCATGCCCTTTATGTAGGAAGTCCATCGAGTTTTCAAAATTTCTGGACCTTCTAACGTAGTACAATCACTTATTATGTGGTATTTACTCATTGTAGGGTAAAAAGTTAATAATATGGTCTCCACATATAAAAATGTAATGCTATAAACAACGAGTTTCGAACACGTAGTGTTCTTCCTCAGGCATTAACTAAAAAATACAATGACACCCCATACCCTCACCCACGTCCATCCTATTCCCAGTCAGTTGTACCACCGACACTCACCCTTAGGTTCGTATTCTCTTCCTTATTTTATTTTATTTTTATTTTGTACTAAATTTACTGTATACTATAGATAACTCTCTTGTGTAATTGTATTTTTTAGTTAATGCCTGAGGAAGGCATTAACGTGTTCGACAAGCGTTGTTTATACCATTAAATTTTTATATGTGGAGACCATTTCATTAACTTTTTACCCTACAATGTCTGGACCTTTTTTACACATGATACATGCATTTATTTTTTCAAGTTTCTTTTTTCTAAGTTTTTCAAGTTCAATTCTCATCAAGTTCAAGTATTATTTATCCTGGTTCACTAGCCCCCGATACCACAGTGTTTCACAGCCATGTTATCTTATTTCTACTTGTAAAGTTTTTACAATAAATTGCAATAAATTATTCAATATTGATATGAATAAGATATAATTTTAAATTTGAGAGAAATTAATAATTATTTTACTATTTAAATATTTAAATAATCTAAAATTTAAGCTGCGATTGAAATAAAGTGAATCAAAGAATGGGGGAGAGAGAGAGAGAGAGATTCACTGATAGAAGGATGTGGATATGAGTTTTATGGTACATGTGTTGTGTATGGGGTGTGTGTGTGTGTGTGTATGTGTGTGATTTCTTATTTTTTCTTTTAATTAAATAAAATAATATTCTTCTTTTAAATTACAAACGTTAAGTAATGTTATAATAAAAATATACTATGTTATCAAGTAATATTATTCAGATATATACTATTTTAACAATTTCTTTCTTCGCTTGCCCTGTTTCAATTTGTTCTGTAACATGGCATGTTCAAAACAGCCAAGTGATGAAGTGAATTTAAGAGTTAAGGTTGTTTTCCTCATAACTGCATTCTACGAGTACTTTACTTTGCTTTTTTTTTTGGAAATCTTATTTCTTTTCTTTTTGTTTTTTCTAAAATTCTGATAAGAGTTTCATTAAGTTGTCTTCAAAGAAATCAGTTTGATTGTAGAAGTATATTTAAAAATATATCTATCTAGTATTTCTATAATTATCGGTTATTGTTCATTGTGAAATTTATTGGATACGACCTTTAATATCCTGTTGGAATCATTTATTTTAATATTTTATAAGTTTAGTATTGTACTTTTTTCTTTTCGAAAATGATTGATACACCAGGCTGATGTGCAGTGGTTATAGGCTTTGGTTTAATCAGAGCCCAAATGCTTCATGAGAGAGTGATTGAGGTTTGGCAGAGATCATCTTTCACAGGGATATCCTCCAGCTATGCCAAACTGGCAGACCCTCCCCTCAATAGCAATGAAGGTGAGACTATTTCTAAAGAATTGTGTTCTTATAATTATTTCTTTAACAAATATCCGAAACGTTAAAGGATATATTATAATATACAGTGGATTCCGCTTAATTGGGACACCGCTTAATTGGGACAGCCGCTTATTTGGGACAAATCTCAAAGAACGGAAACCAAACTATGAACTACAATTGTAAATTTGTATGTTTAATTGGGACAACATTCCGCTTAATTGGGACAGTAAATTTAAGATTTTAGTACAGTAGGGTCCTGATTAACCGAGTATGTTTTAACTGAGTTCCGGTTTAACCGAGCCGGTGCAGCGGCAAAACAAACACCACCCCACCCCCTTCTAAATCCCGGGAAAGCCAGAAAGGCGGCTCTTTCTGAACCCGATACCCGTGTTTTAAAAATCCGCAGCTGCCTCATGTTCACATTTGCTATCTTTTCCATCCGAGCCAGTGCAGCGGCAAAACAACCCCCCCCCCCCCCCCCTTCCAATGCTTATTGGCATTGTTCCTAAAACCAATCAAATGAATTTCCAAAAAAAAGTGAAATTCGTTTAATTGGGACAGCCGCTTAATTGGGACAAAACGCCTCGGTCCCGATGTGTCCCAATTAACCGGAATCGACTGTATATATATTTCGGGAGCAGACCTTCGTTAATGCATGTCTTGTTTTAACCACATTAGAGAAATTGAGAGACTCAGTAGAAAAGTGGTGAAATTAAAAATAGGCATAGAATTTAACAAGACATATATATAAACTAGAATTTTTAAAAGAACACATAGAAAAGAAATCACTGAACTCACTACTATATTTCGATGTCCTCGTCTTCAGGAAAAGATGTGAATCGCTCCAAAGGCTGATAACGACTATATATATATATATATATATATATATGGAATTAAAGTATGCAGCAGCTTCTGCATTAACGACCTTTTTGCTGATGGCCTCAATTTTTCTAACTATCTTCCGGTGATGCTGAGGCAACTTCCATATATGCTCGGCCAGAGACATTGAGAAAACCAATATCAAACAACTTTAATGGAACACAAAAACACTGGGTTGAAACAAGCTTTCGACCACACATTGGTCATCTTCGGGTTAACTATTTAATTTAATTTCACTACTATTTAATTAATGAATGTTAATATAATTAACTGAAAAGTAATTTTTAAAATTAAACATAACAATTTTAACAAATAAAACAAATGATACAGTGGGTGAGATGAAAACAAAGAGCAGGTTCCAGCAAGGTTGCAACAAAACAAGTTTGTTGCAACCTTGCTGGAACCTGCTCTTTGTTTTCATCTCACCCACTGTATCATTTGTTTTATTTGTTAAAATTGTTATGTTTAATTTTAAAAATTACTTTTCAGTTAATTATATTAACATTCATTAATTAAATAGTAGTGAAATTAAATTAAATAGTTAACCCGAAGATGACCAATGTGTGGTCGAAAGCTTGTTTCAACCCAGTGTTTTTGTGTTCCATTAAAGTTGTTTGATATTGGTTTTCTCAATGTCTCTGGCCGAGCATATATGGAAGTTGCCTCAGCATCACCGGAAGATAGTTAGAAAAATCGAGGCCATCAGCAAAAAGGTCGTTAATGCAGAAGCTGCTGCATACTTTAATTCCATTTGTCTTCAAGAAGATTTGCTGCCCATTTATACTAATATATATATATATATATATATATATATATACAATTAAAAGAAACGGTCCAGCAGACTTTTTTAAATAAAATAAATTCAAAACGAAGGAAACACACAGAAAGACACAGACATAACTCACATCGATATTTCGACTATCGTCGTCATCAGGAGATGTGAAGAGCGAAGAGTACCGCAGGAAGGCAGGGCGGTGACTGTACTCGAACAGCAGCAGGGTGACCGTAGCCAGTACCCCATTACTTACCACCAAGCGGGAAGAGAGGGAAGGATATATATATATATATATATATATATATTGAATAATTATGATTTTTACTCGTTCTTTTTACGTCTTAATTTGGCTCTTCATTTCCTTCCCTCTCTTCCCGCTTGGTGGTAAGTAATGGGGTACTGGCTACGGTCACCCTGCTGCTGTTCGAGTACAGTCACCGCCCTGTGACTGTATATATATATACTTTTTCAGTGAAAATACGATCCAAAACGGACAAATAAAGTTCAATGTAGATAAAGATACATGTATATGTCAGAATTGTAAATAACTTTGTAGAATTGTTCAAGAAGAATGTCAAGTGATATTGCTACCTCGTCAAGGGTACGAGATTTATTTATAAATAAGTCTGCGCTATATTTATATGTATGTATTTATTAATAAATAAATAAATAAAATAAACACGTATTTTATTTATACGTTAAATAAAATAACGTAAGCGTATAACTTTGTACACTTAAGGCCAGTTTCTATGCGCATAGCACATGAGTACTGACTCATAGAGAAATTGCAATTTAGCTTTTAGGTTTAGATGAATACAAGATGTTGGACTCTAAGACTGCATGGAGTACATTGGTGTAACAATGTTGTGCGCGTAGATAATGTCACATCCATATTAGAATGGATGGCACCGTCCTGCGCCGTTATAATCATTAACGACCTCGAACATCTATTTCGGCCTTAGCTGAACTACTGTACTGAATAACAGCTTAACAAATCGCTTTAGACACACGTTTATATATTACTTATATTATTTTTGTATTTAGGCAATATCATTTTTGTAACCGAAACAAAAACAATTTTAGTGGTCTACACTCAAGTTAATTTATACAAAACAAACAAAAGTATTGTCGAACTGATTTTTAATAAAATTTTTAGACTGTTTTTATTATTAAAATGTTTGTGTGGCTATTCAATTATAACAATTGCAAATAAAAGCAATGTTTTTACACAATTTTTAAAATATCCATACATTAGTTATTGTAAAATATCCAAATAGTGTTATTAGTTAGTATGACACTTCTTTTTCTGACAATTGTGGCCGACTAATCTCTAACAATTGAATTCTCACTTTCAGAGCTCGTTTACAGGTATCAACCTAAACTATTAGGTTGTCTTCTGAGATTTAAAATAACTTTTTAAATATCTATTTCTAATTTTTTATTAATTAACTTAATGTTATTTAATTATTTTTATTTTGCTAATCATTTTTTGGTTTATTAATTTATTTATTTCTATTGCATTATATTTTATTTTTTATTAAATTTATTTATTTTTATTTAATTATTATTTTTTCTTAATTTATCTTCTTCAATTATTTCTAATTCTTTTTTAGTTTTCTCATGGTCAACCTGCACTAACATTATGTTTATAAATATACACTCATTAATAATCTACGTAAGTCAAAAAACTAAGACTTAGTTTTAAAAAACTAAGACTTATCTTACTACGTAAGATAAATTCTAGGTTTACATTTTGTAATCTTTGTTAGTAAAGTGATCCTTTAAACTAAACTTCTAAACCAAAACGTTTTATTATGAAAGACAAAATATTGCCCTATTTTACAACTAATTATTTTTCAAAATAGTAGTTGCAATTTGTTTAAATTAGTTCGTTTTATTTTCCCTTGATATTGTTTCGTATTTTAAATACGTTGGTCTAGATTCCCGATACATTATTTTTGAAAGAAGTACTTATAGAGGGTTAGGTGAATATTTTTCTCCTAAGTAAGATATTGTGTGCTTCAACAGATACCTAGTATATGTATTACAACCACTTTAGTTTAGATTTAATCTTCTAAGTAACGATATTTCTTTATTGTATTTATAATATTGGGCTGATTTTTTTTAATTTATTGAGAAAATTCAATTTTTTAAAAATTTTGAATAAATTCTGAGTTCAGTGCTTTGAAAAATGAATTCACTATTCTAATGAAGAGCTTTCTGTACTGTCAAGATAATTTTGAATAAGGAACTAAATAATAGTTACAACTAAATATGGTGCATGATAATGTTTGCTAACATTATTGAGAAGTTATATTTAACAATATTCAACAATATAGTATTATATCTTAGACTACCAACATCCAAGGCGTTGTGCGATCCGTGCCGAAGGATGGATAATACAGGGGTTACTGTATTAGAACAGGAGCCTCAAGGGTACTCGACCCCCTTGAGTAAATAGTCTTACTCCGGTATGCGGTGCTCTGCCGGAGCGGAAAAAATACCACCGACAGTACTTCAGGGATTTTCCCCTATAAGGAGAAGGAATTCCGGAGACCAACCTCCGGAAGCGCAGAGGGTCTAAAAGCGCTAACTAGTGGGAGCCAACCTCCCACAAGTACACCTAAGGACTCGAAGAAGACCCTCCCGATAAAGGAGAAAGGAAGTCGCTTTTTCCCGAAACCTAGGGAGCCTGAATGAACATTATCAATGATGGTTTGTGCAGATTCTGCAAAGAAGAGGAAGAAAGAACGTTGTAACTGCTGGCTGACTGTCAGGCAAGTTTGCTGCACAGAGGTAGGCTCAGCAAAAGTGCTGAGCTTCTTTCAGGCATTGAATTTAAGTGCTGGGGTACTTTAGTACAGAAGAGGGGAAGTACAATAGTTGTTTTTTAAGACGCAGTGCTATAGTCACCCTCAAATAATAATAATAATAATAATAATAATAATAATCTTAGACTAGTTTTGTGACAAACTCTCAAAGGATGCAGATGAGGTTTGAGGAACTAAGACCTAAAGGACCACTGAATATATATTTTTTATAAATGAATGAAATTGTTTTAAAATGGATAATGAGTTTGAAGTTTTGTTAAAAATGTGTTTATTATTTATCAACAAAATGTTGAATTTAAAACACAATTATAACGAATATTTATCTTTGAATTTACGGCTAGTCCATTGTTTTGAGTTTCAGAAGGCCGCACATGTGATTTATCCTTTTGTATTATTCTAAGGGTAGAAAGTTTGGTTAATTTGTTAAATAGCATTCACTTATGTTTTGTACGAGTCAGTTCAATTAAATTATTTTATTGTTAGTACTATAAGGGTTGTTAGTAATATATTATTATATAAATATATTATCCCACCTCATATCTTCTCTTCTTCTTTCATCCGCTTTTCGAATTCAACCATTGTCAAACTTAATGCAATTATGTTTCACAGTGTTTTAGAAAGACAGTAATTAGTAAATTACTTCAGCAGGTTTTGGGTTTTCTGGTCGACTTAACTCTGTTGAGATTACATTATTTCAGAATAAACATTTAGGCTTTTAATTACATAAAATTTCATTTAAAGAGTTTTCAGTACCTTTTTATCCCTTTAGCATTATCTCTTTGTCAATAGTAAATATGTAAATTGTCAAGAGGTTGCTCCTTAATTAAGGCTTTGCACACTGTTTCATGTACAAGTATTCCTTGCGCTTCTGTCACAAACCTTAGTTTTTTCAAACTTTTTATAGAATAAAATATTAATTTTTTATCTTCCGTACCATGTTTATATCTGATTAAGTGCTACAACTTGAATTTACTTTGTTATAATTAAAGACATGAATATGTTTTGTATATATCACAATATTGTCTACAATTTGTTTTTTTGTAGACAGAAGTTCAGTTGAATTATTTTTTTTTCAACAATTTGTTCATTTCTTTAATTTTATTCAAGTTTATGAAGTATTGAACTACTTTATTTTGTTTTTATTATTTCAGTACAATAACAAACACGCTACTTATACATCACACAAATTACAACAAACTGATCGATCTTTACAAACTGTTGAATGACATTTTTTTGATGAAATACTAGATAATTAATGATTTAATTGCTAAAAAGTAGTTATACCTTAATTCAAAACAAAGTTGCAGGGAAGAAAACTTGTAAATAATTACGTGTTTTCTTACGTGACAAATATTTGACCGTCAACTTTTGTTATTTGTTATCTCTTGTAACGTTTATAGATTTTTAACGTAGAACGAAACAAAAAAAATATCTTCACAGAACTGGTTAAAATGTAATTGATTGTACTATTTTATTTCACTAGTAGTGTGCAAGATCCACGAAAATTATCAAAAAATAGTGATAAAAACGCAATTTATTACACAATATTGATATTAATTTTATGTGAATTAGTCTTATAAGAGTTTTTTACATGAAAAGTTTAATTACCAAGAATTTGAAACAAATCCTATACATACTGGTCATTTTGCCATCGCAATAGTGCAAAGGTGTACACAAAGGAATTACAAATGAAGAGTTTAATAAACAGTTGAATGCATCATTTTATTTTCAGGTAATAATTAAGTAAAATAATCGTTAACAAAAGTTTTGGAGCTTTACAGAGATTAAAAGAAGTAGGATGTCAGAATTGTAAAGAAGTTTGTAGAAGTATAATTCAGGTTATATTGCTACCTCGAAAAAGGGTTATGATCTTCAGTTCTGAATAAATTCTTCGATTTGGTATGTTAAAGAAACATCAGATTTATTTTTTAAGGATTTTAGTTTGAAAAGATTATTCTCTTTGACTATTGGTGCTCAAAATAACTCAATGCTTGAGATTAAATAACAATTATTACAGTAATAAAACACTAGGTTTTTGTAAATTTTGATCTCATTGAACTAGTTTGTAGAGTTTGTTTCTTTTTACTTGAATATAGGGAACCCAAGAAAGAGTTTTAAGTTTCGTAAGGTGAACTGAATATTTGAAGAAAACAATATTTCTCTTGACTTCTTTCCAAGAAATTTTTCCCTTTTTATTACTAAATAAAATTTCTTATAAGATTTTCTTAGGACATTTAAAGGTCTCATTGACAAAATTTACCAATTAATGTATAAATATTCAAGAATATAATAGCAGTTACTTTCTATTTAATTTGGCTAAGAATTCATTTTCTAGATTAGTGATTTTTATTTCATATAAAGGTTAGAGAAGGTAGAAAAGATTTCCGTTTTATCCAATAAAAGAAGATTAAAATCGATAAGGTGGTCAGCTTTCACATGTTCTAGAGAAATACCAACAAGAGAAATAATTGCAATTCGGAAAAAAAAGTAATTTTCTAAAGTAAAACTGTTGAAACAAACCACAAATGAAAACAAACTTGGACTACAAGAGCAACAATCGAATTTCCTTAATGGAATTTTTTTAATTTAATTAATTGAGTATGTTTAAAAAGAGTAGATCTTCTTTTTTTTATGTAAACAATGTCGAAATTGCGAATTAATGATATAATAAACTACTACTCCTTTTTGTAGTGGACAACTAGTTTTATGGTAACATAAAGTTCAGTGATATTGATATCCATGGGAGAAGAAGTATGTGAAAAGATTTGAAGGTTACATTACAATTTAAATGGCTGATTTAGGTTTTTTTTTTGGGGGGGGGGGGGTATTAATGGAGTGATTATGCACCTCTAGCACTCAACTCCGACTTTCGGCCTTCGTGAGGTTACCCTGTTAACCTGCTATATGCAAGGACAAACGAAAGAGGAGAAGGTGACAAGGAGCTGGGCCTGACCACCTTCGTTTCGCATCCTTCCAACTTCCCAAATTCTCTCCTCTTATGTCAGCTCCAGTCCAAGGCGTTATGCGATCCATGCCGAAGAATGGATGATACAGGGGTTACTGTATTATGAACGGAACCTCAAGAGTACTAGCGACCTCCTTGGATAAATAGCCTTACTCCAGTATACTGTACTCTGCCGGAGTGAACAAAGTACCACCGACAGAGCTTCAGGGATTTTCTCTGTATCATACTAAGGAGAAAGAAGTCCGGAGACCATCCTTCAAAAGCGCCAAAGGTCCAAAAGCGCTAACTAGTGGACGCCAAACTCCCACAAGTTCACCTAAGGACCCGAAGAAGGAGAAAGGAAGTCACTTCCACCCGAAACGTAGGGAGTCTTTGCCTTATACAGGCTGTCTCTATTTCCTTTTTTTCCACTGTCAATGAACTGCTAAGACGAGATTTAAGTAGAGCAGAGTAGTCAGGGCAAACTATGAAGTGAATTGTTAGTCTCATCAAAACCTAAATTTTCTTATGCCAAGAATAATGACTTGCAAAATCTCTTGTCAGTGTGTGTTGTGACTCTAGACAACAACCTGTGTTAAAATAGAGCATATTCGCAGATGTCCATATTTTCCTGTGCTTACGTGAAATGACGCCTGAAAAATAGATGAACAGATGTTTTGACATCTAGAACATAAATGGCTTCACCCCATTTAGATGGTCATGGTTATCGTATAGGAAAACATATTTCAATGCCATGGCCTGTGACACTTAACTATTAATTAAATAAAAATGTTTAATAACATTATATTTGGAAAAGCTATCAACTGAAAATGTATCATACATAAAGTTTGTTTTAGTTAATATCCTTAACTTAATAAGTCATGTGATATGGTAGAGTTTAATGAATCAATAAACCTTCACGATCAGGCTATGTAAAGTAATTAAATTGTTTCAAAGCAAACAAGTTAAAACTAAACCACAGGTCTTGATACGCACACGTCCAGATTATAGCAGGTTACATTTGTTTATCCACCTACCAGAAAGTTAATAATGATGATTTTCAGAGAAAACAGTTTAAAACTGGAAATATGGAAGCCTATAATTTATATTCATCTTCTGCTATTATATGATAATTCAGCTATCATCTGTTGACGAAAAACTGCTACCTACTTCTTGTTTTTCCAGAAATTATATATTCCCAAGACAGACCAATAATGAAACATTTTAATCAAATCAGTTGTGTTTCTCTGCAAGATAAACACAACTGGTTTACATTTGAAAAATAAAAAATTCGAAAAATGTTATATTGTCTCCAGAATTCATTTCTAATATTTTCTTTACTGCTTCCATGTTGGGCATGTGTAGATGGCTTGATGTATGAAAGATGTGATACCAACAAACACAATATGTTTTCAGCAATATTGCACATCGAGAAAGGTACTTTACCATACTTTATGCAAAAAAAAATCATATAGGGGAAGCTATAAAGCTTTTGTTTATCTCAATAAATTAATAACCGTGCCTTCGGACGAGTAAATAAATAAACAAAATAATTGGTTTGATAAGGCTCATTTGTTTATAGTAATCCTATCGATTTTGTTTTAAAATAAAAATTTTGTTGTATAATTTGTATTTTAAGATATTTGGAGATCCCACCAAGGCAGAATTAAAAATCCGATATAGACAATTGACAGTATATACATTTCAGACATACCAAAACTAGCGTAAAAAAATACAAAATCTTGAAAAAATGTTGAATATATGACATCATTAAACAACAGTTACTTATAATACATAAATTAAAAAAATATTTTCAAGTAACTTAGTTTAATTGTTTTTACAAGGTGTAAGGGTTTAAGGTCTATCAATATAAATTTATATTATTAATATGGCAAACCGAGCCTCGTAATATGGCAAGATCATACATCGTAAGATGATCTTGAAGTCGTAGGAGCGATTTCGGACGTTGTCCATCTTTGATCGCAACTAACCAAGATCGAATGGAACTGACCTAGATCGAAGATGAACAACGTCCGTAAGCGCTCCTACGACTCCAAGATCATCTTACAAGGTATGATGTTTTACCATATTCATAACACAAATCATACTAACCTCAGTGGTAATAATAATATGCATGTATTTATCAATATAAACCTATTAGAAATTTTATAACAATTGAACAGATGCATATAATAATTATTTCTTTAAAAATTATAAATTATACTAGAATTAAGATATCGTTATTAGCTGTTCAATGGTGCCAATATATGCCTAAATTTTCTACTCAATAGTTTTATTTTACTTTAATTTTGTTTAATCTGTTTTTTGTCTTTTACAATTTAAGTCGTCTCTGGCACCATTGAGTTAAAATAGGTATTGATATCCGTGATTTTGGTAGGTTACATTGGTCCCATTGATGATGCAGCCACTGCGAAACCGGTCGGGCGACTTCACCAGCGATAGACGAGGTATGACGGTTAATAATGACATCATATTTACTCACCTCCGTCGCACTAACAATATGCATGTATTTATATTAGAATTAATGAAACAATATTACTCATAGTTACCGTAGAACCATGTATATAATTAGAAGAGCTTCCCTGATTTCTCACCAGAAGCGCTAGTAGTGAGACATGGATAACTTGACTAGTGCACAATGTACTAAAAAATAATAAGTTTAATTAATTAATAAGTTTAATGAATTCTGATCAAACTTTATATTTATCATGATTTTTAGCAGCAGCTTTTTTACTATTTGTATTAACTTAATCAGAGACCTTTGAAACAGTGTTTATCCTTTTATATAATAGAATTCTTAACTTATTACACTGAAGAAAAATTTGGGTAATAACCACACCCTATATATTTATAAATGTCGTTTATAACTCTAGAGCCACAGTGTTTTAATCTAAATCGTGTAGGTAGATGTCTACATATTGTTTGTGTAGAGAACCCTGAAAATAGTTCCTAATTTACGGTTATATTTCAGAGCAATCAATAACTTAAATATAAAATTTGGTAATAATACCATAATGTATTCTTTATTCATTGATATATTATTATTCAGTTTTATAGAAAATGCAGTTTAGACCACTGTAGGTTTTTTTTTTTTTTTTTAAATAAATACAGTTACATTTGCAGTAACAATTTGCAAGATAAAATCAATGATGATTTAAGACTTAGAGGAGTATTGATCTTTGTGAGTGAAAGTTTACAAGGCTTAGGTAGACTACTTCCAATAAGTAATAAAACCGCTTCTCTTAGGATGATAGTACCAATAAATTTAGCTTTACTACCGAAATGCTCTCAACACTTATGTCTTTACAACCTTTCAATCGTCACATTAGAAGACTATGTCTGTCCCATAAGTCCTCCTGTTTTATTTTCTTCTATTATAGGATACTCTTTTTTTTTCACTTATCATTCCATCTTAATTGGTTTTATGTATTTTTAATAAAGTATTCGATTTATGTATGGCATTTGGATCCTTAGAGTGTGTGCATCATAAAGCAATTCATATGAACCTACGTTAAGGTTATCCTGTTTAAAGAGTTCAGTCTATCTTTGGTGGGCTAGTCATATAATAATGAGAGAATGGCTATTACTAAAGTAGGGTTGTAATATTCTTATATGTATTGCAATCACATATTATAATCGACATATATTATAGTAATATTATATTAGTGAATCTAAAAAATGTGTGGTTATTGCCAATAAATATAGCCATTTTGTGATGGATTTACATGTTTTAGCAACATTCTGTGTTTAACGCTTGGATATTTTAAATATATACCTAGTGGATGTAACCAAGGGAATTATTCAAATCAAATATTTCTTTATTTGTTATTGGTTATTATTATTATTATTAACATTTATTTATTTATTCGTTACCAGATTTTTTTGAATTTTTCTTATTTTTTTTTTGCATAATGATATTATGAGTTCATTTCCATACTAATTGTAATAAGAGGACCGTTTCTTCTCTCCTGTGTCATGAGAATGGAAGGTAGTCCAGTGGCTTGCATGCTCGACTCTGGACTGGTACTTCCTTTGCTCTATTCTCATTGCGTCTTTCAATTTTTCACCAATGAGGTGAAAAATCTGAGGATTTTCTCCTCTGAAGAGGATGTTAAGCCTTCAGCCTCGAGACTGTACAATGTCAGATACTCGTTAAAGATCCATACATTTGAGTTTGGCATATTTAGGACTCCCAGTGAATAATCAACCCGGTAATGCAGGCCATCCATTACTAATATTGGTGCCAAATAATAAATAAAGAAAACCCACATTTTCCGCACTTAGAATACCACTAAAAGATGAAAACCTTTTAGTGTGTGCATTGGAAAACATTTGTAAAGCATATTTTTGGATTTTTGGATTTTTATTTGTAATGTTTTTCAATTTTACTTTGTGATTAATTAAAAAAATAACTAAATGTCGTATGAACATATTAAGTAGATAATTAAATTGTATTACTTTATGATAAAGCTTATTTATTGAAAAATGTGAAAATAATAGGTAAAATGGTAAAATGATAAAAATTTAGTCTTATGGTCCTTTGTCGATAAGAACAAATATGATTCAAAAGATGAATGTTTATCCCTATTCTTTCCTCTGTGGTTTACTTAAAAAGAATAGTTATATGACTATGAAAGAGTTTCCTGTAAGAAACGCAACAGTTGTACTATATACTTTAACTTCCTTTTCCTTTATAATTGCATTAATAGCAATAAATATTTCATTACTTTACATCAAATCAGATCAAATAATGAAACATTCATATTATTAGGTTAACCTTGACATCTGGCTCCACAGGAAGTACACTAACCACTCGACCATGAATGACTCAACTTAAAAACACTAGTTTGAAATTGGTGCATCCTGGAGACTGTGCTTGTCTATCTATCAAGGGAATGAAAAGAAGAAAAGGATTGGTTACAGATGTAGTCAATTAAGAGAGTAAACACGAACAATGAAAGCTTAGACTAAACAAAATACATCACAACAATAAAACAGCAAAAAACAAAATTAAAAAAAGTAAGAGTTGATACAAAAAGTGAAGTCAGTTATTACAAATGTGATTGTAAAAGTAATAAACAATGAGAATTGTTTAGGATAAAACTTGTGAACAAGATCAGCAATAGAGGATAATAGATATTTATTCCTTTTATAAAAGTTTGGCAATTATAAGGCAATATTTCTGTTGACAGAATAGTTTCGTAAATTTTGAATGAAATCACATATAATAACAATGCATCTGAGTTAAAAGTAATAATTTTTATGAAAAAGAATGAATTATGATTAAGAACAAAATCAGCAAGCTTAACCCAAAAATTAATGGAAGGAGTAACGAGAGGAGTTGTTAGATCAAAGATTTTTTGAAAATTCAATCATTGAAGATTAAAGAAGTGTACAGACGCATAAAATATATGATTACATCAGAAAAAAGACGACCAAGGTTTGTCGATATGGAAAAGCTGTTGAGAAATGAAGGAAAATAGTGTTCTTACAGTAAGAAGAAAGACTACCGTCGTTTTTCGAAAATAAGACACAGTCTTACTTTCTTTTTACGTTAAAAATACGCTTAGGGTTTATTTTGGGGGGAAGGACTTCAAATGCAATAAGTTGATTTTGTACATTTTTGTTTAATACTTATTTATATACAGAATTTTAAATTTACTCAATTACAGTCATGTCATCTTCTAGAACATCGTGATAAGTTATCAAATGTTGAATTCCGCTCTGATTTTCCTCCAAATCCATTTCCTGTAGAATCATTGGTCTAAATATCTCACGTCTTTCAATATAACTATCGTTAAATTAATACTTCTTGTCTAAGTAGGCTTCTTGAAACCAACTAGATAAAGAAGGAATTTCTTGGAATATTTTGTTCCAAAGGATTCTCCGAAATATTAGGGCATCTAGAGATACCACCTAAATTCAACAGTATTTATTAAGAAATTATATTTTTCAGGAGATGTCTTATTTTCGTAGAAAGTCCTTATACAGTCAGACAATAATAAATGGTGACAAAAGTTCTGTTGGTAGAAGAGAATTCATTGTGAAATGGTTTGATGATTTAACGTATTAAATAAACAAGAAATAAAACTTAGGACAACTGGGAAGTCACGAAACATGATTGTCAATATCATGATACTGAGATCACTAAGATAGATAGTTCTGATGGCAATTTAATTGAGAAAGGAATATAATTCAGATAGAAAAATTTACACAACCTTAAAAGATATTCAAATTTTTTTCCTCAAATAAAATGCCACATCTATCTGGTGATTCATCCCTCATTCCATAAAGTGTCTTATTCCTCATCGTTAACTTTAGGACAACATATGAAATTCACGCCACTAGGAGACTGGCATTGTATTATTACTAAGACAATAATATACGGCTCTAACTTTTAGAATGTTTGGTACTGATTCAACATAAATATATTGAATATTTGTTTTTAAGAATACTTGTGTATTTTTTTCTAAGACTATTACAGGCTAATAAGGTTGTTTACAATTGGTATACCGTAACTTTTAATACAAAATAGAATCTTAGTAATTAATTTAAGGATGTTAATGTTTTACTAGTTTTCATAAATATGGACGAAATGTTATAGGGTCAAAGGCTGATAAATATGCTGGTTAAACTTCTTTAAGGAATGTTTCAATAGGTAATCAGTGAGATTATTGTAGAGTGGTTTTGGATCAGTGGATTAACAGACAAGGGAAGGGAATTATTGAAGAATTGATAACGTGATTTGAAACCCAATGGAGTGAAGATCCAGAATTATCTTACTGTGGAAGTTCTATGAATCAAAAATTAATTACTTATAAACATTTTTAAATAATTTTTATTATATTTATGTATGCTAATTAATTTTAAGTATATTCAATTTTTAATTTAAATAAGTAATAAAATTGATTCTATAATGTGCTTTTGTAGTGATGCGAAATGGATTCTGTTTCCTGTAATGTTACTTTCCGGTTGATAACCTTTAAAGGGTCGTGCTGGTAATAGCGAAACATTATCATTCGCCTCTCTAGGGCTATCTTAGATTAAAAGACACTTTAATTATATGGTTCTGGATCATGCAGAGACGCAGGAATACAAGCATTTTGTGAAATATTACTTCCAACCAATTATATTAATTCATTACTGAAAACGACAGTCATGCATGGTTAAATTTTGTACTTGTAGTTATTAAAAGGAAGCAGAAAAAAATTCCTACTAATAGCAAGCATTAAAAAACAAACAAAGGAATATTTAATGTTCTCTCACTCTCTACCTCTCTCTCACGAAGTCGCAGACACAAACACAAACACACACGTAAGTGTTTGTTATACTACACACTACAAAAATATTATGAATATGCTTTGTGAAGCACAAAATCTGAAACGGAAATCTGGCAAAGAAAATTAAATCTGAACTACGTCTCTCTCTAACCCTCAAGCTAAGAGTAATACAACTTGTGTAGTTCAAGAATCCCATCTCATATCATCAGTGAAGGAGACTATTAAACCAAAGTCTAATCCCGTAGACTAAACATTTGCAATACAACTGCAGCAAGAGTAGCATATAGACAGGACATTAGCTTTTTTTTTTGCAAGTTTTAGAAGTTAATTTATGTCTGCCTTCAAGATGACTTCAGAAACACAAGGATTTGCATTCTACTCGAAGGGGAACAAATAGCTGATGACATAACTGAGATTTTATATACAAAGTCAGTCACATATCTAGTGTGAAACACACACACGCACATAAACATGAGCACACACATCAATATGTAGTAATTTATATATATATTCGTTTATAGTTAGCAATAATCATATGTGGTTGCCTTCAACTCCCAAAATTATAAGCTTTTACATTTTATTCCTATTCTGGAGGAAGAAAGTGTAGAACGTTTCTTGCTTAGCACACATTTATTCAGAACTGGGTCACATTAGAGGGTAGATTTTACTCGGGAGCACTATATTTTGCTTTACTCAAAATTATTAGGGCAGGGATCTCCTTCTTATCTTATAGGCTGGTGACTGACAGCTTATCATCCTCTTTGAGGATGATACATAGATAAAATTTTCCTCTTCTCTCATGAAGAATCTAGGATCACTAAAAAAAACCAAGCCTACTATTTTCTATACTATCTGTTAATGAATAGTACAGAATCTCTTCGATACATTCTGTTTGCTGGGGAGCCAGGTTAGCTCAGTGGTTAAAGTACACGTCTCTAAACTGGTGGTCCGGGGTTCAATCTCCACCTGGCCCTCGAATTATTCACGTGGCAGGTGAATAAATCTGAGCACGTCTTCGCTCGGAGAGGACGTAAAACCATTGGTCCCAAACCCGTACGATATCAGCGACTCGTTAAAGAACCTTACTCTAAATACATTTGAGTTAGGCAAAATTTAGGAGTCCCAATGTATAATCAACAGGTAATGGGACTCGTCCATTACTAAAATGGGTGCTAAAAAATAAATGAACCACAATTTCCACCCCTAGAACAGCACTAAATGGTAAAAACCTTATACATGTGGGCGTAGGAAAACAATCAACATACAATACATATATATATATATATATATATATGAAATATATACAATATATAAAATTTAAATGTATATACCATCTAGAAAAGATTTATATTATATATATACATAAAATAAGGTATTGTTTTCTTGACCATAAATTACTCATAAACACTTTTTCTTCTTCTTGGAATTTGGTCAGGGTTAATATATGGAATCACCTTTTCGCCAACGTTTCGTTTTTATTTTAAGACATCCTCAGGGCTATAAACCAACAAAAAACAATGGACGTTTGTCATATCTACTTTACAATCATCATAACAAATTCAAAAAAATTACTTGAGTAAAAAAAAAGCTAGACTTGAGTAAGTAAGTTTTTTTGAATTTGTTATGATGATTGTAAAGTAGATATGACAAATGTCCATTGTTTTTTGTTAGTTTATAGCCCTGAAAATGTCCAGAAATAAATACGAAACGTTGGCAAAAAGGTGATTTCTGACCAAATAGATTAACAAAGATATCATTATCAATCGTCATACCTTGTCTATCGCTGGTGAAGTCGCCCGACCTGTTTCGCAATGGCTGCATCATCAATGGGACTAATGTTATCTTCCAAAATCACGGATATAAATACCTATTTTAACTCAATGGTGCCAATATATATGCCTAAATTTCTGACCTAACAGTTTTATTTATTATCACAGTTTTATATCCGTGATTTTGGAAGGTAACATTAGTCCCATTGATGATGCAGCCACTGTGAAACCAGTCGGGCGACTTCACCAGCGATAGACGAGGTATGACTGTTGATAATAATATCTTATTTACTAACCTCTGTGGCACTAACAATATACATGTATTTAAATATATTAACCCTGACCAAATTCCAAGAAGAAGAAAAAGTGTATATGTATAAATAAAGTATTTAAATACAGTATTTACATTTACAGTATATAATATTAATATAATATAAAAAAATTGTAAATGAAGATGCCAAAAACAATAATATTCGAAATAATAAGAAAAATTTCCCTAGAATTATTGTGAAAATGACAAACATGCCATTGAGTATTAACTGGCAACTCAGTTAAACCTAGAATAAAGAATAGAGTTTGGAAAACAGTTGATATGTTTTCTAATTCGACTCAACCGTTGTGATTGTCTGCGGTTAAATTTCAATTCTCTACCAGTCTTGGAAAAAATCGATCAGCTGTTCTTTGGCTTATTCCGGTCACCTCTCAAACCTAATTCATTCAAACGGTTTCTTTCAATCATTTTTATACATCCAGTGTTGATTTGTTTTTTTTTTTTTAATTTGTGACGAAGATTTAAAATTAATTACTCATATTTAGGAAAGTCTACAATATGAAATCTAAGACTTATTATTCTGATCTTGTGTACCTGTGAATGAATCTAAATTATAATACTAGTATGTAATATAAGCGAATACTTCATACATTAACAAATATCTTAAGTGTATGTATCTCCATTGAATGTATTTTGATATGTGTTTTACCAACAGTATTTAATTATATATATATATATACTAAATACACAGAAAAATTCACATAGAAGTGTTCACAAAAACTACTATATTTCGATTATCTCGTCACCAGATAGAAAGATATGAGTTGCTTCAAAGGCGAACAAAAACTTAACTGTCTTTGGAGTGACTAATATTTTTCTACTCTGAAATTAGTTTATTTAGTTATTGAAAATTGTTCACTTAATTACTTATATATATATATATATTAAAGTAGACGGCAGCTTCCGCATTCACGACTTTTTTGCTAGTGTTTTCTAGTTTTATAACTAGTTTTCTTTGGTAGGGAGTGATATCGTGAAGGAGTTGTCCCAGAACTCCTAGTTTTCTAGTTAGAAAATTAGAAAACACTAGCAAAAAAGTCGTGAATGCGGAAGCTGCCGTCTACTTTAATAAAATATGTTTACAAGGGAATCTGCTGCCAATATACACTAATATATATATATATATATATAAAACAGTAATGAATTGTCGACTGTGGGACAGATATGTAACATAAAAAGGATACATTGGGATGCGGTCAGTTTATTCCACTTCCAATCAAACTCTCATTGCCGATGTTTCGATTTTATTCAAAATCTTTTTCAAAGCCAAAAGTAAGATTATTTTCGTAATTAAGTAAGAGTTCGTAACAACCATAATTGGGGTGGTCCGACGTTCTCCTTTGCTATAGAAGTAAAACTATGGATTAATAATTGAGATGTTCTGCACATCATAAGCTAAATTGACATAGGACACGTGTCATGAACTGGACTAAGAGTCACGTACATACTACAAACTGTGTCTTAACGCCATCACTAAACGTCTTAGATTTAATTGAATGCGGAATCATCAACGGTCATCACAATCGGTCCTTTTAAATCCAAAAAAGGTGTTTATCATCTCTATGGTTGGACGATGTGAAATAGCTATTTTTCACTATCGTAGTATTTTTTTTAATGGAGAAATTTTTGTGTTGTGATTCTAATTTCCAGTTAAGTTTTTACAAGTTTTAAATGATTGATTTTATCCTTTAATATCATATAGTAATTTATTTTTAGCTTCTGTAAAAGTTCAAATACTTCATGATAATATTTTTATTGAAAATTAATTAAATTATATACCTAAATTATAAGTTGAGTATGAAATTGAATTCTAGAAAGCTATGAAATGTGTGTTTTGAATTTGCATTAAATTTCCAAGGTAGATTAAAATTGGATAAGGTTCATCAGTGAGGTGGACAGGATGGTTGATAAACAAAAGCTGATATGAAATGATTTTTCTCTTCGCGCTACTGGACAACTCTCTAATGTCTATTAGGCTTATCATTCATCTGCCTTCACCCAAACATTCATTCCATTATATTCCCTATCCCTATTCAATCTCGCTCACCAAAAATATTCCACAACCGGTTTTTAATTAAAAATAAATAATAATAGAACTGTTTTCATTGACCAGAACAGAACTGAGTGATAAAACATTACACAGCTTATATCTCTATGTATGTGCGTTTTATAAAAATGATGACGACTGAACAGAAGTATCAATAGATTTTATAATTAAGTACTTATCAACCTGGAGCAGATCATCGCAGTGTTTGGTACCGACTTTAATTTTTCATTCAAATCGAGTTCAGTATACCTGCCAATATATGATCAACATTCACTCACCTTTCCACGCAAGCTTCTTTTTTTACAAACTAACAATTTGTTTGATTGTTCCCAACGAGCAGAGCTATAGTTTTTTTGCTCAATTTGTTTCAGTGTCTGATTTTAAGGTGCCTGACATTTTTCATGCTCAGGTCAGATAACTTTACGCCCTTTTTCACCTGTTTATGGACATGGTACAAAAGAAATTAATTTGCTTTAAGTTCAAAACAAGAAACTGTTTTTGTCTCCCACATGAAAAATTAAAAATTAGACTAAAGATTCAAATTTCTAATCTTCAATACTAAAGACTAGAGAGCTATTGATAGACCTTACCTCAACCAACTGGATGAGCTTAGTCATCCAACTGGATGTGGGTGGGTGCGTGTGTTAGCATTGCTTGTTACCACGCTACGGTCCAGAATCTTTGATGGATCAAGTTGATATTTTACACAAAAATGGGCCCCATTTAGACGAAGATCCCTATTGTTTGGGAAGAATTATGCATGATGGGAAAGTCACTTTTTTTGCCAAAAACCGTTTTTTTTAAAACATTTATTTCTCCTAAACTGATAACCCTAGAGTTTTGAAATTTTGACATTATCTTTGAAGTTACAAATGCAACAAACGAAAAATATATTCAGAATTTTAAGACAACAGGAAATAATTTTTTTTCAATAAAATGTAAAAATTTTGACTTATAATTCAATCTCAAACCTTGTGAGAGCGATACAAGCCATACTGTTTGACGGATCAAAATGAAACTATGCCTACAAATAGAACATTATATGGCGAATGAGTTGAGATATTTTTTTTTGAAATTACTTTCGCTAAAGGGGCGTTACAGTACGATTTGTGTTTTCAGAAAATGATTTTTTGACGCTAAACGGCTCATTAAAAAATAATGAAAATTTGACCAAAAATGAAACAAAAAATTAGCAATTCACAAAAAAAAAATCATGAAGTTTCAATTACGGGAAAGAGCAATAACGATATAAAAACTGTTTGTTTATTCTAGACTAAGAGATCACCTGCTATACTTGTCGAATTTTTTGTATTTTTTACATTGTTTACATTGACTTAGAAATTTTTTGAGCGAATCCACTGAGATAAACTTGATGTTTCTAATGGAAAAATGAAAATATATTATTGACTTATAAGAGATGTAAGAGGAATAATATTGTGCAGGTAAATGATAACACTCATTAAAAAAAAATTCGTATATATGTTATTTGACAAAGGGGAAGGAAAATGATCTTATTAAATACTAAAAAGCCATAAAATTCCCAGTATAATAATTCTGTTAAAAACCAGAAATGTAAAAGATAATTCAAAATATTAATCTTTCGTTTAGAGATTAATAACTGTAATTATCGTACATCTTTAATTAACAAATCACCTTAAAACAACATTTTCTTCGCTGTTTAAGAAGTTTTTCAGAGAAAAAAAGAGTATTTTACTGTTTCAAATTTGAAAATTTTACATTAATATTCAATGTAGAAGGATGTCAAGTAAACGATGTAAGAAATCTACTGGCTATTTGAACAATAGCCATGTTCTCTTGTAGGATACTATTTCGTTTCAAGAAATGTTCACTTTGATTTTTCAAAAATGTTATTACTACTGTAGTTATACTAATGAAATTATTTGCAAATAATAAATTATTTGTGATGTACAAAAATAAGCTTATAAATTGATATGTCCTTCAATCACTATCTGTACTACCTCAGGAATGACAGGCTAGTAATTATATCCCATTTAGATGTTTACGTTATGCTTAAATGAGACGTTATGTTTTATATACTCAAGAAATTTGACATTAAGTTACTTATAGTAAAGTAGAGTGTAGGCCACTCCAGATTTTTCTTTATATTTCTTACAATCTCAACTCCTTAGTTCTTGTTTTTTACTTTCTCCTTTGCGTCAGCACTGATTTAGCCCTCCAACCAGACAGTTCATCAGTTGACTGTAGTCCCTCCCACAATTCACTTCTTCTACTGAGAACGACTACCGTACTGGTTGAAACTTGTTAGTAAACTTCTCCTATTCTTATATGAATATACCAACAATTGTTAGTAATGTCTTCTAAAATTTCTTAAACCGGGCTAATTCAAAATATATAATTAATTTATATATCTTACATCTATACGTAATATGACGTAATAAAAATTCGTTATTAACCATCTATGGTTAATAATGATTAACCATAATTAATTAGTTTAAAATTACTCTTTGAATGGTTTTAGAAATGAACTTAATGATTTTATGCATTATAGTGCCAAGTCATCTAATAACATTGGACAAAAAATCAGCATTTTTGATACTTTTTTTGACCTTTGGGAACTTTATTAGTGTAGAGTTACCGTTTACCAATAATTTACATTTTAATATTTATTTGTCAATGAAGCAGTTACTCTTACCAAACATTCAAGATTATTAAGATCTTACTATTTTTTACTTGATTGCAATTCATTCTGATAATGAAAATAATTATAAAATGTAACTTAATTAATAATAATTGATAAAAATTATTCTTTTTTAAATATATGTGTATATTTTAGCTATAAATTTATAAACAACCTTTTATATATTAGTGAGAGTTTTATATTTTATTATTATTTCTTTAATTCCAAGAAATTTTGATACTTAAGAAAAATAAAATGGTAACCGTTGTTTCAGTGATTATTTTAAAAAAATGAAACCTGCCAGATTAGTTAACATTAATTTTAATATTATAATTCTTTCTCCTGCGTAAAATCGAGGCAAGCTGACAGTATGTAATAATAGAAGGTTCAAGTTAAATTTATATCAAATAAAAATTTTCAAACACTTTGCATTGATGTAGACTACAGGACACTTTCTCTTATCATAAATGAAATTCGTCAAACAGGTTCCTTATATACAAAATTTAATGCTTCAAAGAACAAAGGGCCAATTTTTTAAACAATATATTTCCAACAGTCTAGTTCTTTCACAAATAAAATGACTTCAACGGAAGTCTTTTATCTAAAATGAAATTACTCGAGCCATTTCAGTACTTTATAAGAAATAAATATTTTCTAATTTTTTTATGAAATTGTTTCACTGCTTTATTTTATAAATGATATTGAATGTAGAAAATACTGTATTAAATTGTTCTTTCAAAATGGAATATTTTTAGATATTAATAATATGACAAAAACCCAGACGTTGCTGAAAAATAATATTTAGGATGTTTAAAATATAAAAACTAGTGAAAACATGGAATTAAATGTAAAAAAATTTGTAATCGCGAATATTAAACTTTACTGTGAGTAAAATAATTGTCAATCTTACCTATAAACAATGTGATTAATTGAATGGTAGTAATAACCTTAGAATTACTTTGACGACTCTAATGAATGAGTATTGAATAGTTTATATTAATGCCTACGGCTTCTGACGAACAAACAAGCGAGAAGATTATTTTGGCAATAATATTACTAACGATTTCCAAGGTAATAACGATAGTGCTGTGATGCTCAGACATGTAGTTCAAAGTGTGATGGTACATATCGTTGAATACATGGAATGTTCAGCAAATTGAAGAGGCTAAAATATATAGAACATGGAAAATTAGAAATGACAATAATACAAAATTTAATATCTAAATATAATTTAGTAGATGAAATTATTAGTATTTACTTATATGTTTGAAGTTATGGTATGTTTGTGTTTCGATCTCGAAAGGTCAATATATGTAATTACCATATTTACTTGATTAATGCATATTCATATATGCATACAAGTGCTTTGTAATCGTATGTTTATAAAAGATTTCAATTATTGCAGAGAATATAGGTAATGTAAATGATCTGTTGCATATTTTCTTCAATCGAAACCAAAATACAAGCCTATCAACTGTTATTCTTATTGTAGGGTAAAAAGCTAATGAAATGGTCTCCACATATGAAAATTTAATGGTATAAACAACGCGTTTTGAACACGTAGTGTTCTTCCTCAGGCATTAACTATAACATACAACGATACCAGAGAGTTATTCATAGTAGAAAGTAAATATAGTACAAAATAAAAATAAAATAAAATAAGGAAGAGAATATGAACCTAAGGGTGAATGTCTGTGGTACAACTGACTGGGAATAGGATGGGCATGGGTGAGGGTATGGAGTATACTGTTTCGTATTAGAAGGCAGGTACATTTCATTGTTTTTTTATTTTTTTTTCCTAAAGGTTAGGCTGAGCTTTTACATTTGCTCTAAGACTAAGTGTAAGAAACATATCGAAAATATAACACAGAAAACTATACCGAAATACAAACAAATATAGGAATAAGGAGAAAATAGAACTTTATATATATATATATATATATATATATATATATATATATATATACAAATAAATTAAGAAAAGTTATACACTTGGAAATTTGTTCACTGAGGCAAGTAGAAGAATTATCGCGCACTAATTTATTTTCATACCCTTTGAAAATAGTTATTTTACCAAATTTATTGTTTTTATGTAATATTTGCATATCTTGGTCTGAGAAAAATTGGTGGTTATTGGTGACTAAGAACTACGTGTTCGAAACGCGTTATGTATACCATTAAAATTTTTATATGTGGAGACCATTTCATTAGCTTTTTACCCTATAAAGAGTAAATACCACATAATAACTGATTGCACTACGTTAGTATTATTCTTATGTCCATTTCAATTGCCTGTCATCAATGTAATTTGACTATTTAAACAAATGACTATATTTTGTGATCAAATTGACTGCAAATATATTCATTTGAACTAGTAAGGAATATTAATAAACTGGATCCCAAATGGTGATGGTGGTGTATGAATAATACGACCTCCTCGAGTGAAGGAATGGACTGTAGGTTTTTAAAATCTGGATTGGTTATCATAATGTCAACTAAGATCTACTAACAGCGGAATATTTAAATAGTCAAAATTAAAGTACTTTAACTTAGTTAAAAATCTGGAGTGGCCTACACTCAACTTTACTATAAGTAACTTAATATCAAATTTCTTGTGTATATAACACATAACGTCCCATTTAAGCATAATGTAAACATCTAAATGGGATATTATTATTAGTCTTTCATTCCTGAGGTAGTACTGATAGTAATTAAAGGATATATCAATATATAACCTTATTTTTGTACAACACACAGATGATGCAAATAATTTCATTAGTATAACTACAGCAGTAATAACATTTTTGAAAAACCAAAGTGAACATTTCTTGAAACGAAATATTCTCCTACAAGAGAACATGGCTTTTGTTCAAAAAGCCAGTGGATTTCATACATCGTTTACTTGACATCCTTCTACATTTATTATTAAAGTAAAATTTTCAAATTTAAAACAGGAAAATACCCTTTTTTCTCTGAAAAACATCATAAACAGCGAAGAAAATGTTGTTTTAAGGTGATTTATAATTAAAGATGTACGATAATTCATTTATTAATCTCTAAACGAAAGATTTCAATTTTGAATTATCTTTTACATTTTTGGTTTTTTACAGAATTATTATAATGGGAATTTTATGGCTTCTTAGTATTTAACAAGATCATTTTGCTTCCCCTTTGTCAAATATCATATATACGAATTTTTTCTGAGTGAAAAAATAAATAATTTTCCAGCACATATTATTCCTCTTATATCTCATATAAGTCAATAAACATTTTAAATTGTTCCTTTATAAATACCAATTTTATATCAGTGGATTTGCTCAAAAAGTTTCTAAGTCAATGTAAACAATATAAAAAAATATGAAAAATTCGACAAGTATAGCAGGTGATCTCTTAGTCTAGGATAAACAAAGGGTTTTTATATCGTTATTGCTCTTTCCCGTAATTGAAACTTCATGATTTTTTTTTATGAATTCCTAATTTTGGCCAAAAAAGTGACTTTTCCATCATACATAATTCTTCCCAAACAATAGGGATCTTCTTCCCTATGAAGCCGATTTTTGTGTAAAATATCAACTTGATCCATCAAAGATTCTGGACCGTAGCGTGGTAACAAGCAATGCTAACACACTCAACCACCAACCCACCCACCCACACACACACACAGACATCATCGAAAAAACTTCATAAAACGACTTCTGGGACCTCAAAACATGTAATTCCGTCAAAATCTCGAGATCGAATTTTTTCACGATCACTATACTTTACTTATAGTAAAGTAAAAAAAGTGAAGATCTTTTCTTTTTTTTATGAATTTCATTAATGTGATCAAATCAAAATCAAATCAATAAAAATAAATAAAACAAAAATAATGTAATAGTATACCAGGTCAATTATCTTATCCACTCAACCGTTTTCGATATTTTCCATACTTCAGGTTGAAAATGAGAGTTTTCAGTATCCTATATCCTTTCAGTTTTTCCTTTTGATTTCCCATGCAATTTGAATTACCCATTATTTTGATTACCCATGCATGATTAAATATTAAATGTTTGAATGTTTTCATTTTTTAGAAGTAATAAAATATTTTTAATTCATGTTTAACCTTTTCTATTTTTGTCTTCTTTTTTTTTCTGCTTTTGCCCACATCTTTGTCTCTTTCATAACGACTATAGCTCTGTCAGTATTTCAAATAAGTCATCAGATAGATGTTTAGTTTGTTATTTTGTAATTTTCTTATCTACTATATTGGGTTCTGAACAGATATCTATACAGTTATAAAACTCTGATGTTCTTGTTTAAATGTTTACACACAGGTGAAAATTAGATTACCTGTTAATTCCAGTTTATGACGAATTATTGAAATATTTTTCAAAGAAAACAATCAGTAATATATTACTTTAAAAATAATGGTATTAAAAATAAAGAATTAAAAATAAATTCTCTCAACTCAAGTCAAGTAAAATTAATAACTCCAGATGTAAAAACCTGTTTATGTTATAGAATAAACCTGACGAGTTTTTTTACGAAATATCTCACTCAGTCCCATTTCTGGAAATCTTGTTTATACGATGTTTTTTTTTTTTAGTTCACATATTTACTGTTAATTCTTGTTATATATTATATAAACAAATTTTATTTGTTTTATATCAGGAATTGGTCAGTTTTCCTGGTTCAAATCAATTCAAAGTCAACGTTTTTATTTAACAATCGTATTTGGAAGTTAAGCATTAACAGATGTATGAAATCCCCAAAGTGTATATATAATAAACTACTACGTTAGAGGTTTAAAAAGAAATAATTTTAGAAATATACTACTTAAACACAGTCAACTTAAATACGTATGTTCTAAGGTAATATTATGACGACACATTTCTTTCATTAATATTATTTTATTTTGTGTAAAATAAATGAAATATTTCAATTTACAATTTTTGTTAGTTTTAAATATGCTTGATGGTGTATACACCTTGAATTGATGTTTCATTTATTTATGTAGTAAAATATATGAAATTTTTTGCTTTTAAATTATTTTTTTTTAAATATACTTATTGTGTTTATATTTTCATTTAAGAATCTGTATGAAACGCTTAGATCATAAAATAATCTTTATTTTCATGGATAATAAGAAATTAATGAACTTGAGAAAAAGTCAAATTTGTTGGTATAAAAATGGTATAGTACTTCTTAAAATTTTCTTAAAAAATGATTACTGTAATGCTAATCATAATTAAAATACATGATCATTAATGACTTCAAGAAGAAGTAATAATATAAAGATAGATGACTTGGTCCATAAAACAGGGTTATTTTGGTCAAATCTCGTAACTCATTCCATTTTAATAGGGTTGTTAATCCTTTAATCCTTGACTAGACTCAGCCAGTAATTTATCATGGATTGGAATTTTCAAACAGATATGAAATCGTCAATTCTAAAGAACGTAACCTTCCGTTATAATTTTGTTATACTTCTCATCTAGAAAGGATCAGCAGTTACTTAATCAACGTCGTTAAAAATTATAAGCTATGATGAAGACTGACGATTTAGTTATACATTTTATTGCAAAGCAATTTTACTTTTTTAATATTTTTTCTTAAAAAAATTAAAAAAGGACAACCAGATTAAAGAAATAAAATATTACATTCCCAATAAGTTTACACAATTTTGAAGAGGTTTTTAATCGAAATTACTAACAATGCATATATCTATTGAATACTCAGTTTAGCATGACAACATAATTTCATTATTGGTTAATTCCAACAATAGGAATGAACTTAAATTAGAAATAAGTGAAATTACTGGGTACATTACTCAAGAGATTTTCTGATATATTTTGCTCCGTATATTTTTTTCATGGAAAATTGGATCATGTTATATAAATGTGCAATATAATAGTGAGAGTGAGAGAGAAATCATAGAAATAATATATGTTTTGAAATTAATAAGTACCTTTCAAAGGCTGCAGCCGCTGTATGTGAGTGTGTGTGTTTTGTGTGTGTGTATGTGTTGTGTGTGTGTGTGTGTGTGTGTGTGTGTGTGTGTGTGTGTGTGTGTGTGTGTGTGTGTGTGTGTGTGTATGAGTGTGTGCGTGTAAAGACAGTAAGATAGAGAGAGGTGGGAGAGAAAGAAAGAGAGAGAGAGAGTGAGAGAGAGTGAATGTGTTTGTACCGGCATGAATGAGTTGACGAATGCAGTATGGATGGAATATACCTATGTAATACATAACTGTATACATATGTGCGTAATGTATGATTTTAATGTGTGATATATCTATTTTATAACGGTGAAACCTAAAAATAAGATATTTAGATTTTGTGTATCTATTTTGTTTTTTGAATACTAGATATTTGACGTTCATATAGCAGGAGTTGTGTATGAGTGTGGATATGTGTATTTGGAGCTGGATCTAAAAATAACATTCAGTGTTATTTTTAGTTATTATTAACTAAAAAATGTTAATATTAATGCTACATTATGTTATCATGAAATTCATTGGTGTTTCGAACCCAGAACTTGAATATATTAGATTTCATATTCAACATTGAACATAAACATTTCATTTAAGGAAAAATATTCAACCCCTCGCTTACTTGTTATCCTAATATGCAAATCAAAGCATTAATATCGAGTGAATCTGTTTGGAATACATCATCTGCAGTAATTAACCTTAGAGCAATATAATTTGCGATTATTGACTTCAAAAGTCATTGATGCTTAATATTATCCCTGGAGTCACGTGAAATCCTATTAAAACATAAGAGCTCTTAAACGAATCAATTTTCTACACCCTGCTCAGGAATCTAAACAACTAAATTTAATTCCCATGGAAACTGTACTTAACAATAAATCTTGAAAATATATCACAAATCAGGAGTTAGATAACACATTTACCCAATCATAGATATTTGCTGATTTTTTAGGCGGCGTTAGTTACTACAACCATTTCCAAATAACTACAGTTTGCCATAAATTGACAATTACCAAACATATACACTTACACACACCACACAAACTCAGATTAACACACACACAAAGCACTTAAAATCTCTAACTTTTAGTTTGTGTAGTACAGATGTTTTCTAAAGAGAAGCTTTCTTTTCCCATTTAAAACATTGAAAGCATGCATGCCTGTTGTTAATACCATAGAGTTTAGTAAACACCATATAAATCGGTCTTACTTAGTGAATCGTTCTTCAAGTAGTCTAACCAGTTTTGTAAGAAGTACTAATACATTTCTGGATACACCATACTCAGCTTATCTTTAAGTTAAGCTGGAAAACACAATCAATCAGCCAGGATCATGAGGAGGCATTGAGATTGGTACTGGTTTATAATGCACCCAACATTACACCTTAGAAACATTTCTTCGATTAATACTAGTAGGGAATCGTAAATATAATCTGAAGATGAGAGACAGTACAAACATGGAAAGATGTTTGTAGTTTCCTTACATGTGCCAATGATCGGTGGAAAACATCTGTCCAAAGGGATAGTAGAAGATAATCGCTTGTACTTAACAGCGGCTTCCTGACTGTGCTTGCAATCTGCGACTTTAAAAAACATACTCACCCACCCACGCACACACAGACATAATCAAAAAAACATACTCACCCACCCACGCACACACAGACATAATCAAAAAACATACTCACCCACCCACGCACACACAGACATAATCAAAAAAACATCATAAAACAACTTTTGGGACCTCAAAACATATAATTCCGTCAAAATCTCGAGATCGAATTTTTTCACGATCACTATACTATACTTATAGTAAAGTAAAAAAATCCACCAACTACTGTTGGAATTAACTAATAATGAAATTATGTTGTCATACTAAATGGAGTATTTAATAGATATATGCATTGTTAATCATTTCAATAAAAAAAACTATTCAAAATTGTGTAAACTTATTAAGTGACTTGCCCGTCATGCATAATTCTTCCCAAACAATAGAGATCATCTACACTATGGGGTCCATGTTTGTGTAAAATATCAATTTGATCCATCAAAGATTTTGAACCGTAGCGTGGCAACAATCCATGCTAAAAAACTCACCCACACACACACACACACACACCCTGACATCATCGCAAAAACATAATACAACGTTTTTTGGGACCTCAAAACATGTAATTCCGTCAAAATCTCGAGATCCAATTTTTTCACGATCACTATAATTTACTTATAGTAAAGTAAAAAAACCAATACCATTCAGCAGTGTCAACATCAAGCGTCCTAAATACTCAACCAAATCCATTTCAAAACACCATATTTAATGAAAAATAATTAAATTATTTAACTTTTAAAATTATTATTTTCATCTATATTTTCTTTACTGAAATTAAAATACCCTGAATTTTCATTTATTGAAATGAAGTTGATAGGGTTTATTATGCTTCATTAATATATTTTTGTATTTCTTAATCAAGATGGATTTATATTGCTGGTGCAAGAAATTGATTGAAATCTTGAAATCCATACCTTTAGATTTCATTTCAATAAGATGAATAAAAGGGAATGATTGATCCTCAATATAGCTTCTTCGCAAAACAAATCTAATTTATTTGCTTAAACATAAAGAAATTACTTCTTTCTACTACATTTTAATTTTCATGACCATGAAACAGTTCTTCAATAATTTGTTCATAAATTCATTTGAAAAGGGTTTGTATTAATAATTAGATACGGTGTAAGAAAATATAAACATATTTCAAATACATGAGTATATAAAATCACAACTATATCAGTTGTCAGTGAATATAACTGTCAATTTGAGGAAAATAGTCTTTAATTTAGAGTAACACTTTAAAATGGACTCAGCAGAACAAAGGATGTTCATTACGTGGTATCATAAATTAAAATCGATGACTCATGCTTAGTCATTGCTATAAATAGATTAAAAGGATAGTACAGGTTAATATAAAGAGAAGGTCAAAGGTCAATAATGAACAAGAAACAAGCGGTTAGAATAAAAGAGTTGAAAGGTCAAAGGTATAACTGGATTAATAGAGAATAAATAGATTAAGAATATTAAAGTAAAATCACGTCTTAAGATCGTGAATGCCGAGACTGTGGTTAATTTTAATGATACCTGTTTAAAAGAAGATCTGCTGCCTCTTTGTACCAATATATATATATATATATATATATATATATATATATAAATGAAAAAAGACAACAAATAGAAGAAGCGAGAAAACTTACTGGGTCGATATTTCGAACTGAAGTTCGTCGTCAGGGAGAAGAAGGGAAGAAGAAGGGAAGAGGAAGAGGCACGTGCGTCCACTCGTACAAGCAGAGGGCTACTGGGGGCTCCAGGCGGCGGTCACCAGTTGTAGTATCTCGAGGCGCTGCAGGCTAATCCCCCGTGAACGACACCATTCCACCACGAGCGAACACGCGTACCGTATAAGTCGGAAAAAGGTAGAAAGGAGGACAGAAGTGGCGAAGAGGAAGAGGAGAAAGAGAGTGAGGGAAAAAAATATATATATAAATAGCAATAAATTTAAAAAAAAAAAATAAAAAAAAAAAATAAAAAAAAAAACAACACACACAACTTTAACGTTTGAGATTGAGGCCAGGTGGGGAGCGGGCATTAAGTAACCAAATGTGAGCCTCCTCAGAGGCTCTCAAAGTTAACCTTTTCTCATCTTTTGCAACTACTTTGAGAATTTGTACTGTGAAGCAGTCATTAAAATTAAGGCCATGGCTATTCGCGTGGATAGCAACAGGCAGGTTGCTGCGTCGTCTGACTGAATCTCTGTGTCCAGTCATGCGGATGCTAAGCATGTTGGAGGAAAGGCCAACATAGAAAGCACCGCACTGGACACATTCCAAGCGATAGACGCAGTTAGTGCTGGTGCACGAGGTGTTGGGGGGGACTTGAAAACTATTGCTGAGATTGGAGAAGAGAGGTTCAGGGTTAATGATGGGGCAGATGAGGCAGCGGGGTCGGCCACATCGTTGAGTACCTCCGCGATCAGTACCCAGTAAGTTTTCTCGCTTCTTCTATTTGTTGTCTTTTTTCATTTATATATCTGTCCGGTTTGGACCGTTTTAATATTTTGATTTATATATATATATATATATATATATATATACTATATACAGAGACTCCAACCGTCTCTGTACCAGTGCGCTTGGTTTCCCTTTCTTATCTCTCCTGAAGACGGTTCAACCAAAAATTAGAGACTGTAAGTGTGTGTTTTTAATTTCTCTACATTTCTACGTTTCTTTATGTATATTGACCGTATATATATATATATATATATATAGACGACGTTTTATATATATTGTTTGTGACTCAGTATAGAATTGCTCTTCACTGTTAAAGATAAGAAAACTGTTTTAAAATAGAGGTACACCAACTTTTAAAGAACTATGATTGTTTGATTTTTTTTTTAATTTTATTTGTTTAAAGTTACAACAATGTAAGAATTACATTACCAGTGACACTGATAACACAGATGCAGGAGGGAACACAGGAGGGAAGAAGCAATCCAGTGACTACACTTCCTGGCGTGGGTCTAAGTAGAAATAAAAAAAAATCACTTAGAACAGTTCATAGTAATAAGTCTCTTGGCCACATCCTCTTCAGACGTCTTCTGGGATTTCCTGGAATGCTTGTGGAGAATATTGTTAGAATTAGGGATTACTATTTTTTGGAAGTTTTTTGTGAAACGCTTTATAGATATTGCTGCCTGCTGAACTATTCGGAACTTCAGGTTGGAATAAATTGTTGGGTTCTGTATATAGAAGGGACAATGAAAAATTTTGATTCAAACATTATTATTTTGATTAAAATTAAAATAATCAAACATTATTATTTGAATGTTTGATTCAAATAATTATGAATAATCTACAATATAAAATATGAATAGCAAATGTGAAATTGAAGTAAAGTCAGATATGTAACTATTTTTAGTTTTTATGTTTGAAATAATAAAAGTTGTTATTTCAAACACAGTGAAATATAAATATTAAATTTGATTACAATTTGAGAGAATGTTAATCAGCAGAAAAGCTCGATTAACATCTAAGATGGCAATCAAATCAAGAAAATGACACCCTTTTTATTGATTATAGGAGTTGGAAAACTGTTGAATTTTCAATGTGATTACAGTTAAGTTCATCAAAAATAAAAAATCATTGGTTGACCTCAGAGATTGTTCGTTAATATTAGTGAAAATCCAATGTTTTACCTTTTGTTTATAATATATCATTATTAACCGTCATACCTCGTCTATCGCTGGTGAAGTCGCCCGACCGGTTTCGCAATGGCTTCATCATCAATGAGACTAATGTTAGCTTCCAAAATCACGAATATAAATACCTATTTTAACTGAATGGTGCCAGTATATGCCTAAATTTTCTACCTAATAGTTTTATTTTTATATTATTTTGTTTAATCTGTCTTTTCAAGTTTTTTATTGGTTTTTTATTGTCTGCCTGGTGTTTGATTTGTTCGTTTATCAGGTTATATTAGAGGACAGGACGGACAGGACAGAGACGACTTAAATTGTAAAAGACAAAAAACAGATAACACAAATTAAAATAAAAATAAAACTATTATGTAGGATGTTGAGGCATATATTGGCACCATTGAGTTGAAATAGGTATTTATATCCCTGATTTTGGAAGGTAACCTTAGTCCCATTGATGATGCAACCATTGCGAAACCGGTCGGACGACTTCACCAGGTATGCTGGTTAATAATGATATCTTATTTACTAACCCCTGTGGCACAAACAATATACATGTATTTAACACAGCCAGTCTGGCTAAGATTATGATTACTTTTGTTTATATTATATATTACTTTTGTTACTGTTTTTTTCTGGGCAAGTTTCAAAACCAGTTGAGGCATAAATAAAGCGTTTGAAGTATTACAGTGTACATTTATAACAATAGGACACATTTGATAGGTATGGCTGACTAAAACTCAGAAAGCAGATTTATAGGCAATTTTGAAACTTAACTTTTTGCTATTTTTTTTTTGTTTAAACCGCTCTCCTGGCGGGTTAAAAACGTCAGCCCTTTACTGTCTTTTTTGTTTGATCGGTGATTCGATTCTACATTAGAAGTCCTAAATTTTGCCTAACTCTAGTGTATTTAAGAGTAGGGATCTGTAACGAGTTCCTGACATCGTACAGACTCGGGACCGACGGTTTAACGTTCTCTCCGAGGAACGACGTACTTAGATTTATACACCTCCTGTAAGAATAAATCGAGGGCCAGGTAGGTATCGAACCCTGGACCTACCAGTTCAGAGCCGAATAAGTTAACTGATCTAACCTGGACCTCAATTTTGAAACTTTTATTTTCATTAATTGAAATTCATTTTAAAATTTTTCAATAATAGAACAGGTTGTATGGTTTTTAAGGATATAAAGTGTCAAAAATTTTTGACATTTTTTCTTTATCTATTTTAATAGATGAATAATTATTTATCTAGTGTTAATAGATTAGCTATGACGAACAATTACGTCATTTAATAATGTACAATAATGATTGTACAATCGTTTACGTATAATAATATTTTATTCTTTGGTCCAATTTTTTGGTCCTCAGGCGGTGTGATAGAACAGTATTGCACAATAATCTAATGAAATTTACTTCCAATTGAATATGAAAGCTTACTGGCCACATCATCTTAGGGGTGATGTAAATGAAATTAACACAAGAATAGATCTTTATTGAATTATAAGCATTATATTGATTCCATAAAATTACATAAACGCAAAAAAACATCACTGTACGTAAATTTTACGAATTAAAAATCATTTTTCATGATTAAACTATTAACACTTCAAACACTTTCAAGAATATTGAAATTTTGGATGTATCACGAGCATAAAACTATTAGATATAGGAAAAGTTGTCGCGAATAACCTTTTTAAGACACATATCCCTAATACCATTAAACTTAACTTTAAAAATTCTGTCTGTCCTAGATTTTAAACATGTTTAATAACTTGAAGATGTTTGTATAGACATCCATAAAAAACTGATAATGATCGTCACTTTGTTTTAAATATTAGAAAAATTTGCAAATTGATTGAACAACGATATGATAACTGATATGTATTATATTTTTTATCTATTTCACATACATTTTGCCGAAATACATATTTATAAAATTTATTTCACTTATAGTTTATGTTCACTGGGTATGGACATTGCATCTTTTTTTTTACTGTTTAGTATGGATTTAATCAAATGATTATAATGTACTTATAACAATCTATAAGTTTGAAACACAAGTATTTTACAAGTATGGTTTAATTTATAATTATGCTATATAAACTATTTCCTGATACAATATTTTTAATAAAAGATATTAGAGTTTATAGTATGTACGTATTTGTTTTTCTTTCTCGTGCGATGTATAGCGATAATGAAAACAATACGATTTATGATTTTTAGAGTTTAAACACATTTTGAGGTCCACTAAACCAATATTAAATTATGATTATCTTAAGGTGACTGAATGAAATTGAATGTCCATAGTAAATTCTTAAGTCAAACCGTTTAAGAATTAATGAGCTATGCCATCATTTATTTGTGTTATTTACTAATTATTGGAAAAAAGTGAAAAAAACACGAAGTCTCCACACAAGAGGTTTTATCTAACGTCAACGAGCATGAACACTTAGCGTTCATCCTTGGGTTACATCTACAATATAAAATATGAATAGAAAATGCAAAATTGAAGTAAGTCAGATATGCAACTATTTTTAGTTTTTATGTTAGTTTATATTTTGGCAAAATTTTTCTGTATTACATTACACATTTTCTATTCATATTTTAAATTCTAGAATTAATGTGTTCCTAACTCGTCTGGACGTTGGATAACAACTTATTTTAGAGACTTAGTGTTTTTCCTCTAATTTTTGACACGTTTAGGAATTGTACCATATCATTTTTTAAGAGACATATGGTTTAAAGCATGATAAACTCCATCGAAATTTATGCAGATTCGCATCTTTACTGGTCAGTGCGTTACCGAATGGCTCAACAGTCAAGGGTGGACTTTGTCTAATAGATAAATAGTATGATAAACAAAATATAATTTATAAGTAATTTTAAAAAAAAATCATGGTTCTTCATCGTACTTCAGGCTAAATCAGTATTAAGTAATTTTAATCCACATTTAAGGTAAATCGATGAAACTTCAATTACACCATATGTTTTTTTTAATATAAATATTGCATTCGAAAAAAGGTTATTAAATATTGAATATTGGAAAAGAAATATCTCAAAAAAAAAAGGAAAATTTATGACTTTTCACCTGTGTACATTTGTTTCTAACTCATAACTCATTCAGAACATTACTTTATCCAACAAAAACGTTATATGAATGCTCCAATTTTACCAGGAAAAACTCCCTGCCAAACTCACTTCAATTAACAATATGCTATGTAAATGGCCAATTTTTTTTTTCAAAAATAAATAACTCTTTGTAAACAATACTTGTATAAACATCAAAGATAAATAAATCCGTAATTGGTTATTTAACTATAAATATAGTGAAATTAAAAAAAAAAATCAATTTATTTACTTTGATGGACTTTTGTGTACTCTGAGAAGTTTTCGATGATTTTTTTTTAAAAATTTTAGTTTGGGTGGGTGATATGTATCTAAGAGTTTATGAATACACTGTAAATTATACTTTATGAGGAATCATTTTTATATTCCAAAAAATAGCCATTGTCGTGCTGATAAGATGTATAATCTTTGGACAATGTTGCTTCATGAGAACTTACTATTTTTGATCATTATGTTTTTTGAGTTAACATATTTTTTCCTAATCCATTAATTACACAGAGTTAAACGTTTTTAGTTATTATGAAACCGATATTATGCATAATAATAACAATAAATAAATTCATGCATTTCGTCATTACCACAGAGGTTAGTATTATTAATACTAAAACTATAATATACCGTCTTACCTCGTACGCTGCTGCTGAAATGATCATTTCTTGTTGAAGATGGGTGACACCCGAAACCGGTCCGAGAGCTTCAGCAGCAGTGTACGAGGTAAGACGGTATATTATAGTTTTAGTATTAACAATAAAAAAATTAAAAATATTTTTCGGAAATAAATACCAGTTTTGGATAAAATTATAAAGCTTTGATTTTTCTTGATTCTTATAATTTATGAAGACCATATTGGTCATAAAACTCGAGGAATTAACAAGAAATTTATTATATAAAATAGCACTTTACTAGAGAATGTTGATATGAATATTTGATAGAAATGAATTTACAAGAAAGGCGAGGTCACTAAACTATAGCTTCTGTAAAATTAAAAGTGTGAATAGCGTTTACATCACAAACATTGACATTGACATCACAAATATTGACGTTTACACCACAAACTCAGAAAAAAAATCAGTAATTTAATATTGCAAGTTCATATAGTCAAAAAATACGCAAAATTTAACTTTCAAAACCTTTATCTGATTGGTTTTTAGAAGTGTTTACATTAACTTTGTACGAAATCTTTAAAACATTTATACTAATTCTGATTTATACGTATAAATCTCTGCCATTTAAAGTGATTTTTTGAATTCTTGATACAGGAACTCTAAATTCTTCAATCATATATTATATGGTTAGATTAGTAAATATCAGATAAACTGTTGAATAATTATCATAATGGCATTTATTAAAAAATATTACATTATAATCATTACGTACGAGTACGATATATTACTGTACTGTACTGTAATGACTGTACATGTTATATATTCTGAAGCAATACAGTTAAAGGATCAGTTTTCTCTTCGTAATTTACTTTTGCCCATCATTGAAGTTGGTTATTATAAAATATAATGTTCATAAAGTAACATAGTTTATCGATCTTTACAATGTACAGGTTTTGACGTCCTTAAAATGCATTTTTATCATTTCTGTCTCGATTTTATTGAATGTAAGTACCTCAAAACTACTTCAGACACTCTAAAAGTCGCACTATTTGTACAAATCTGAACACTTTTGATAGTCATACATTAAGTGAAAAAAAACTTATTATTTTAAAACATGGAATGCTGTACACTATTACAGTAAAATGGGTACTATTTCGAACCCACTTTTCTAACTTTTTTAATTTCTAACAATTCTATCCATTTTATATTCTACAATTACAAATTGCCTTCGTATGAATATTACATGAAAACAATTTAATTGATTTAGAACATAAAATGAAATACATAATATGAGAATAAACTATAAATGGTGTCAATGTGTTTCATATTTATTAAATTTTCATATTTTTTTTAGAAATTTTAGTAATTTTTCTGTCAACTGACAAAGTATACATAGACAAGTTGAAATAATTCATCAAATTGATAAATTGTAATTATGATATCCCAATTATATTAAAAAAAAATTTAGACTGTTTTTTTTATTATTAAATATTAATTATTTGTACATCATATTGATGTTATAATGAGCACATTTAAAACAAGTTTTTAAAAAATTATATAAAATTAAGCACTTAATTTAATCATACTTTGATTTCTGACTATGCAGTTTGAAAGTCAATCATAATTTACCTAAAAAAAATAAGTAATCAGTATTCTGCAGTTTGAAGGCTGAATATTTCTGATCTGAAACAGTGAGTTCATTTTTGTCATGACTTAATAGCCATATAGATATAATCATTTTTATATTATAGTTATAGTGATAGTTTTATATATACTATAATCATGGTATTATAGTCATATTTAATAAATTAAGCCATAAATTAATTAAATTTGACTTGAAAATACTTTTTCTACATAGTTTGATAATATATCTACATGAAATATAAATAATTTAGAACAAACCAACATTAAATTGATTGTCAAGAGTTTGATGATACGTAATAATATTGAAATATTAAGAGTGATGAAATTCACCGGGATTCAGCCGGTTCACACCCGTTCGTGCGAACCGGTGCTTAAAATATATGAGTTTGGCGAACCGGTTGTTAAAATTACGTAAACCCCTATTCAGACCTGTATTAATTTGCCCTCTATCAAACTCCACAAGTGTCGAGTGACTCACGTAACTTGTGCATGTATGACAGCGTAATTTGCGCATGTATATAGCCTATATATAACTAAACAATTTAGTTTCCGAACTCATAATATTTTAAGCACCGGTTCGCACGAACCGGTTCTTAAAAAATTTGAATCCTACTACTGAATATTATTTATAACATTTTAATATGAAATTTAAATCCAATATAAAAGTTGAGTGCACCCAGGTTTTGTTTTAAAGCTTTAGTGACAACATTTTTGGAATGAAATTACTTTCAAAAGTGCAGGTCAAAATATTTATTTGTTCATCAATTGTTGGTCTGTATTCCAGCAGTACTTGTGAGATTCCTTAGTATACTGCCATATACTAAGTAAAACGAGTTTACTAAGTAAACTTAGTAAAACGAGTATATAATAGACGAAAGATTGTTAGGTAACTTAAAACTGAATTCTAGATCCAAAAAGAAGACGGTAAACTTACAATAATAGTTTTTCTATATTTTCCAAAGTATCAATGAATGAACTAATTTACTGTCAAATTAAATTTTTGAAATTTTTTCTCATGAACTAAATTTAATTTAGTCAAGTATGAATTTTGTTTAGTAAGTATTTTGTTCGTTATTGCAGTTTTTTAACTTCTTTTGAGAAAAAAAGAAAACCATTTTAAGCGTATCTGAATTAAATTATTCATTTTTATTTTATAAAATGGTAATTGCTTTTAAAATATTTATAAATAAATGGAACAATTTTTTCAAAGAAAAATTCATGAATAGAATTTAACTGAAAAGAAGCAAATGACTTGCAGTTTCCCCTTTTAATAACTAGAATAAAGTAAATTTAAGAATTTAGGTATAAAATGAAGCAGGTATCTGGTTTGCCAAGTTACAAAATGATTGTCAATTACTAGTAAACTACATTTTTTGGTCTATAGATCAGCACTGAGTGGAAACAAAAAATTTTGGTTAGGCCGTTGAAAATAAAAACGAAATCTATTTCTTCCCTTTTAACATTTATTGTTTTCATTTTATTGATATTTTATTTTACTTAATATTTGAGGTTTATAAACTGATAAAAACGATAAGTCGATTTGATTAAATCTGGTAAATTAAACAACCAATAAACTTTGTTTTACTTTTTCTGATTAAATTTCTTTTTTTTTTCATTTATTTTTGTAAAAATGTGGTTCAGCCAAAGTAATAAAAAAAAGTTATTTTATTTTAATTGAAAAGGCATTACAATCTCTTTTAGCTGAGTTATTAACTTGGAAGTGAAATCCATATGAGAATATCATTTCAGAAGTTTTTGCAAAATATATTGTATAAAATTTAATTTTTTTTAAATATTTTTAAAAATTTTATTTTTGTTAAAATAAAGAGTAGTGCTACTGCTTTACTATATCATTAAATTCGTCAGAACACTTAATGGACAAGTGAGTTTTATAATCCAAAGACTAAAGATAGAACGGAACTCCAAATAATTTTTGATGGTGTTATCCCTGAATAATCTAACTTTCGTACCACATCCGTGATAAAAGTACAGTTTAAACTGTTTTACATGCTCATTAATATAATGAGTTGTAGATATAAAATCATATCAATACAACAGAAGAATAATGAAACAACAAGATGTTTTCAACGGAGTGTAATAATCTTAAATCAAATATGGAACTGATTTTGATAACTCATATTATCATCACACGTTGCAGGAACTCTTAAAAAAAAATGAATATTTACAAACTACAATGTTCTGTACTTCTTAGGATAACAGGAAATTAAAACATTTATATGTAAGATTAGTGTGAATGTGTAAGTATCATACAAATACTCACACATATATCCATATAATTCAGAATGTCCAGATAAATAATAATTTATACATTCTGAGGTAAAATAGATAAACAAACAAAAGTCTCCACACAAATGAAATTTTATTCAACAACAACAACGCGTTTCGAACACTTTGTGTTCATCATCAGGAAGACACTATAATACAAATTATATCTAATCAGTTATATTAGATATAATTTGTTTCAACTCATGTGTAACTGTAACTCTAAAACAGTAATTAGAGTTACAAAATGTTCAAAACGCGTTGTTGTTGTTGAATAAAACTTCATTTGTGTGGAGACTTTTGTTTGTTTAACCATTTTACCTCAGAATGAGTAAATGCTACACAATTACGAATTCCACAACTAATGATATAATAATTTATACATATGATAAAGTAATATTTAAAATGTAACAACAAATTTTAAAAACTCACTATTTTTTAGCTTTTTAAATTATTTTGAAAATTGCCAATGATAAATATAAAAATATGATAATTGTGTTATAAAGTGCCGCAGAAAATGTTTTTCTGATGGTTTGTTTTGTGGTTATGACGTTGATCACTAAAGTTGATAAGGCTGCAGTAAAAACCTACAAGAAACATTTTTGTTAATTAAAATTGTCAAGAGGAAACGGTTTTACGAGGTGCATTAACTAATTACTGTCAATCCTTTTTATTATCAAAACAACAAATTCTATTACTTCAAACCATAAAATTAGTACTTTTATATGAATATAAGTTTTGAGTAAGAATTTAATACTGTTCTGTTATAAGATATTAACCTGGTTTTTAACCGTGTTATTAAATCAACTTAAAATTAAATTTTACGTTTTCTAATAGGTAAAATGAAAAATAAATATGCTGGATGTGCCACTCAAACTCATACAGTACCATTGAGATAACTTGAAAAAATGAACTTATATAGCTCCAAATCTTGGAAGTCTATCAAAATATCGAAATAATTTTTTTCATGATTATTACAGCTTACTTATGATATAAAATGAGACTTATAAAAATAATCATTAAGAAAATTATTGAACTATTTATCACTTGATTTTCATTTAATACCTAAGCATTGAAAAGTAATGGATGAAGTAGACGTCTTTAATACTAGGCCCCCACAACAAATTCTTCCTGCCTTGATAATGAAGATTTATTTCTTAAAGCATCTTACTGTATTAGAAACAAATAAATAGTGATTTTAAGTGAACCTTTGCAGTATAACTTTTTTCAATACAGATAGAAATGAAACAATAGGGAAACAAAGGTTTTCTTTTTTTTTTTTTTTTACTAAAATCAGTTTATGTGAGCAACACATAAGTTCTAATATTTATCAGTTGATAAACTGATAAATTTGCTGGAACCGCTGGAACCAGCAAAAGTGCTGAGCTTCTTGGAGGCGTTGATGCTAGCTCCTGGGGTACTTTAGTACAGAAGGAGGGGAATTACTACAGTTTTTTTTTAAGACGCAGTGCTATAGTCACCCTCAAATAATAATAATAATAATAATAATTATGAAACATGGTTGCGACCATTGATTTACAACTTTGTGGAATTGTAATAACTGGGTTCACATACCTGATTTTAGTAAAAAAAAAAGAAAACCTTTGTTTCCCTATTGTTTCATTTCTATCTGTATTGAAAAAAAGTTATACTGCAAAGGTTCACTTAAAATCACTATTTATTTATTGTGGGCTTAGTAAGTATATTGAAAGAGGGTATAAACTATATTTTATTCCAACATGCCTTACATGTAAACGCACCATATCACTTTTCTTACTACAAAACAATCAGGAGATTCAACTGATATATTATTTTGAGAATTTCTTAATGCTACCCACTTTGTGATGTGTGAACCATACATTGGTCTTAATACTAAACAAATATATAAAATATAGTTTGTTTTCAAGTGATATTATTATATTAATTGTACGTATATTTCAAATCATCCTTATGTTATATCCCAAGTTTTTTGAAGTCGTAAGTTTTTTGTCATTTTGTTGACCTGTCCTGGGCAGTAAATCATGCCATGTCGCTTGGTCTGAGACCCAGGCAGAATAACGCTAATGTGAGAGCAGTATTCCAACAATCCATCACTGCTATCATGGTGCAGTAATGAGTGCATGTATTCTTCACAATATTGATTTACTAGATAGTGGCGCAAAGCTCTCCGATGGCCACAAGATTAGTATTCATTTAGATCACATTCTGATAGACTTCATAGCCGTCAAACCATAATTTATGCAATTTCCAAACATAACTAGAGATAAATAGTTTTCAAAGGACAAATCAAAATTGTTTACAATTAAAAATATACTGGTTTCTATGAGTTGTCCGGGGAAAGATATATTATTAGTTCAAATGGTGACCAATAGTAAAATACTCTATTTCTATTAGTCACCAGTTGAACTAATTAAACATATAAATAATTAATTTAATAATAATTAATTATCAAATTAATAATTAATCATTAAATTAATAATTTAATTAATTAAATAATTACTAAATAAATAATAATTAAACATATAAATGAACTAATATAGTTTGTTGATAAAGCAGGTAAAAGAACACTCTCCTAAAGCAAAAATCTAGAGTTGTCTGCACTTAACTTTACAATAAGTAAACATCAAATAAAAACTCAATGGTAATCAATAGTTTTAATGATCCTAGTATATTTTATGTTTTTATTTTATTTTAATGTTCCTACTGTTTAGACGACATATCAAAATCTGTGGTAAAGTCTCATCACTTTACAGAAAAATCATTTTATAGGAAATTCATGCAATGTTTTAATTTTAAGTATATTCATTTCATCATTACAAAAAAAATAAAATGATTGGTTTAGAACTGTATGATATATAATTATTATTATTGAAATTTGAGCTTAGATGTCATAGGAACTGTCCACAACTTGATCATATCTATATAATGAAATATCCTTGTTGTTGGCAATTATGTAATGGTCATGTACTTATTATTTTCAATTCATTTACTTTATTTACTGCAGTTGGTTAATAAATGATATTTACAATTGTTTTCAAGTGTTTAAAAATCATCATTCATTAAAACTCCAAATTAGAATATTATAAACAAATGAATAAAAATTGTTCTAAATAACTAGATGTAATATATATACATCCTTCTCAAAAATTATACACAACATATTTACAAGAAAGAGTTTAACAAAAAAACTTTTTTTAACAATTATTTTTTTTCTTCAGGTTTGTCTTCTTGTATTGAGAAGGTAGACACGAGGATATTAGTCCAAATTTCATATTATCACATCAACTGGACAGGCCTTAAAATACAATTTCTAAGTCGAAAAGAGTGTTTTCGTTAAGTCTAATTGTTTCTGTAGAGACTTTGGCAATAAATTTCTAGTATGAATATATTAACAAAAAGACCGTCGTAAAACATAAGTGAACAGTGCTTTATAGTAAAATCTCACTTATTGACGAGAATTTTTATCTTTTGGTTTCCTGTAAAATATTTTTAGTTATGTTTGGTAACCTCTTTGAGTGTTTCTTCAATGGTAGATAGTTACTGGAGTTCCCTATTACCATCACTGACACAAGATTTGCAATTCTAACTTCTCTGGCTAACAATACTGTCTGGACTATAGTTTCTGGACTTTCCACAATCAAGCAACAACTAATGCTGTAGTAACTCTGTATTTTATTGTTACAGGCATGCGCGGACAGCGGCCATGAATTTAATGTCTTTAAATAACAAGTCCAACCTAAAAAATACTTCTTCTCCACTTCATGATGAAGTAAGTATAAAATAGTTTTTTAAATGTTTTTCTCTAATAAACCTGATTTTAAAAAAATATATTTAACTCAACAAGGAACAAACTATATATATCTACGAAAAAATCTAGATATGTAGATATTTAATTAATATACTAGAATAAAATAGGCGATTAACTTTAGTGAGGCTTTTCGTATGACACTATGTCGGAAAGGAAGAAAAATCAAATATTATTTAACACTTTTTGATTTAACTTGCTCTTTGCCGGTGTAATACGAAAGGCTTCATAAGGTTAATTTCCTATTTTTGTAGTAAGTTATTCATATATTATATGTTATTAATGTTATGTAATTTATTTATATATTTTGTAATAGTATATTTAATTTTGAGCAAACATTTAAACGCTAGTAACAGAGTTTTATAAATATATAGATTATTATATATCAAAGTTCAAACTACAATAAGAAATGGGAAAAAAAAACTAAGATCTTTCAACCGTAACAAGCGGTCTTCTTCAGAGCCATATACTCAACTGAAATGTTGTTTATTATAATATATGTTTAACATCATCTCACAATATGCACGTGACATATTAATTAATATAGGTTCTGCAGAAAGAGACTTTCAGGTTTCGTTTACTATTATCATTTTGAATACTTTAAATGAGAATTTCAGTACTGTGGTCGTCATAGCAACTTAAAAACAATGTTGGGTTCAATCTAAGCGATAAACATAGTCTCTAGATGTTTAAGTACTAATAAATTTAAAAAGACATTGAAGGTACTGATGGGGGAGGAGAATTATATGAAAGGTTAATGACAGAGCAGGTTATGCAGTAACGAAGTCCATGTTTCTTTGTAGCACTAAAGACGGCGTCATAACGAGATAGTTTGGAATTTATATGATCAACTAGATTTCCAACGTTAAGAGGTTCTTGGAGAAGAGATACATGATAGTGTAGTTTGTAGTAAAGAACTGTAAGAGTATGATTGAGGAAGACACAATGAATATGGAAAAGCTACTGATTATTAATGCAAGAGAAAAAAAAAAAGTGAAAATCAAACAGTTTTTATGTTGCGTACATATATACATAAATAATTCAAACTCAAAAAGATAACAGAAAACACTTCAAAAACTCACTTTGATTTTGTAAAAGGGATGCTACCCTCTTGATGAGCAAGGCACACTGGAGAATCCCTTTGTAGTAGTCGCAGTAAAGTGATGCCAATATACTCAGAAGGAGGAAGGAAGTAAAAAATAAAGTAACTGAAAATAAAACTGAATAATTTAAATAAAGCAAGTGATAAATTAAAACCAAATAAACCTAATGGGATAAAGATAAAAAATAAAAAAGGAAACTAAATATAAAATGCCAAGTAATATAAGCAAGTAATAGTCAGGAGCTACGCACGCAGTTGTGTGGTATTTATTCATGATTAGAGAGGAGAAGAAACACGAAATCTCACCATACAAAAATTATTATGTGAAAAAGACTAATAATAAAATAAATAATAATTCAAAAAAATAGTTAAAATATAATACAAAATAAACAAAAAAGGCGAGGAGTTATTGTAGGACCATGAATAACTAAAAGTTTGATATCAGAAGCTATCAAGGTAACCATGGTATTGGAATATGCAATTTGTGTAAGAACTTGTACACGGAAAGTATACAAATAATATAAAGGCCAAGTGACATGTTAAATTAAAATCTATGACTCATGCTTAGTCATTGCTATAAATAGATTAAAAGGATAGTACAGGTTAATATAAAGAGAAGGTCAAAGGTCAATAATGAACAAAAAACAAGCGGTTAGAATAAAAAAGTTGAAAGGTCAACGGTCAACGACAAATAATATAAACAAAAGAAAGGACTTGTCTGTACATTGCTTAGAACTGACTCATTTCAAATTATCTTTTCGGTTCATACATTAGGGAAACCAAAACCATCTTTGGAAAAATTTCTGTCTGTCGGTTTGTTCACAAAATTTTCTCACAAGTAAACTCAGCCACCATAAGACATAGCGAGTTGAAACTTTGACAGTAAATTTATGTATGTATAACTAAAAATTTAAGCTTTAAATGGATTGAACTTTTAATCACAATCTTTTTTCACAAGTAAACTCAGCCACCATAAGGCATAGCAAGATAAAACTTTGTAAATAGGTTTGTGCATGTCTAACTTGAATTCTAAGCCATGAATGGATTAAAATTTAACGTAGAAATGAAATTATGGACTTTTACGCTGTCTTCGTATAACTTCACAGACGTGTTTATTCTGAAAATATACAGGTATAGCAAGTAGGTATTGTTAGTTGATTTCAATTTTATTTGCATTTAAGTTCCAGTAAGAGATAATTGACAAGATGTTTCCCGAACATCAAGATCTGCCATCTATTCACAATAACTGGCTCTGTGAATAAGCAGTTCTCACCCCTAAAAATGAGCAGGCAGGAAAAATCAATAATCAAGTCCTTGAACTATATAAAACTGAGTAAAGAACTTACAAATCAATAAACAGAGTGATTAGTGATGAGGAAGTAGTTCATTATCCAATTATTTTTCTTGACCCCTGACTGCTCCTGGACTGCCTGCACTTAAAGGGCACCAATCATGCTGTTACGAAACTTGGGTGCCCCAAAAATGTACAACAGGACACGACTCTGATTGCCTGCTTTGCGCAGATATGTCTAGAGGCTGATATCATGACTGTATGTGGTGCTGGGTAATCAGTGTTTATACCACACATACCATTGATACCTAGCAACTGTACCTTTCAATTCAAATGGTTGCAATTTCCCGCCAGCATCTGTTTTGCTAGCAATTAGTTATATATCTACCCACAAAAAACACCTTTACAGTAGTTTGTTTTCCCCAATTCAATTTTTTGTATTATATTCTACTGACACTGAAATTGTCAGTTATTTAATGTATAACACAGCTAAAAAGCTGAGAGTTGGTTGCAACTAAAAGAGGTCAGATAGAGGAATATTCACCACTACTGTGGGAATTAATAACTGGTTGCCATACATTGTGAACAATTGAAATGTATCTCTGGACCGATATTAGTATCCTAAGAACAATAGATATATCAAATAGAAATTATAGTTTATTACTACTCCTAAAATTTAATCTATTTCTCCAATAATTTTCATTTCCCCTTTATTTAATACTATTATTAGTTCCTTCATCTTCTTTATAAAGTTCGTAATAACTTTGCAATTGTATTGTCAGTTTGAAGAAATTTATATCTGCCAATAAATTAGTTCGTTGTAATCTACTGTATGTCTATATTTATACAATTTATTCTGTATTCAATTCTAATTGAAGTTTTGTTAGTTCAGTATGCTTGAATTATTTACGTAATTATTTATATATATGTTTGAGAGTTGTTTCTGTTTTTTTCTATTATGTAAAAACTAACGTTGGATATGCAAATGTATAGATTATAAAAAAAAAGCACAAAAGAATTTATGAAATAGAAGTAAACATTACAATAATGGCTTAAAGATATAAATATATTAAAATAATATAAATAAATCGAACAGTACAAACTACTTAACTAAATTTTGGCACAAACCAGGTAGTACAGATCCTTATATGGTTTTAATGAAACAGAACAAACAAAAAGGAAAAGATTGGTGTAACAGAAAATTTATAAATATAAAAGTATAGGTAATTCAGTTATTTTATTTAAATACGCAGCAGGCTCTGCGTTGACGACTTTAAAGCTGGACTGCTATAATTTCCTAACAACTCTGCGGTGGCTGATATTCAATATCAGCACAAGAGACATATTATTAAACATGAGCAGATGTAAAAAGAAAATCACATTTTCATAGCAAGAACGAAACGTTATAATGGGACACAAAACACAAGTGGAAAACAACAAATACAGAGAGCAAAAACAATTACAGTGATAAAAGAGTACTTACTAAAATTAAAACATACGAACGAACAAGCTTTCAACTTACAAAAAAGCAAATTATTTGTATAACAAAACCGAAGTCACTTATCTATTTATCATAAATAGGTTATGACAACTCAATAAAAAGTATAAGTGTTATAATACAACTGACAAATTCAGGGTATGTTCTTTTCAATTATTCATATAATACTAAAAAAAATTCAGTAAATCATTGACAATATGAGAATTTTTTATAGATACTCGTATTTATTACTCATTTTATAAAACTTTGACCAAAGTTATTCATGTTTAATATTGTTTAATATTGATGAGAGACGACCAAAATTCCTTATATAATCTCTAATAAATATCTCAGGTAATAATAAGGATAGGTTCCTCCCTTGAATGACCACTAGCATCCAGGCAAAATTCCCTTCATATTGCTACAATACCTTGTTAAATTATTACATGAGCAGCTCATGATGAACCGGCCTTATTAAGAGGCTTTCAATTTTAATGATTTAAAACAATTTAAAGAGATTTAATTAAAGCCAACCACATAAGTATTCAAGCTTTAGCTTAACTGTATAAATAATGTAGGTAGAACTTGAAATCTCCTTTAATTGTTTTAAAATCAAAATATTTTCACCTTGAGAGCAACGAAAATTAGTTTTTAAAGAGTTATTACAAATTTATAAATTCTAAATATTTAATGGTATTTGAATATTGAGATATATTGCATATACAATATTTACTCTCGTATATACAAACTTGTAGTAAAAAAAAGTTTGATTGGTTTTTCTCTAATATTAATGTGCTGAAAAATGATTAAATTCTGGATAAAAAAAATGTTTAAGTATACACAATGTTACATAACAATTGTGTTCTCAGATTCACTACTATTAGAAGACTATTTGTCCAAACTACATCAATCTGTATAACATTTTGCTAAGCGACTGTTGATGAAACAGACTTGTCCGTTTATGTTTTTTGTTTTGTCCAGTGTAGGTAAGCCTGCTACTATCTTCTCAGAGATTAAACTGATAATAGACGATAGTTTGATATATAGTAGCAAAGTATCAAGGTCGCAAACTTTATATCAAACCTTCATTGAAAATAAATCAGAAACACAACTTGGTTGCTAAACTTTGTTCTGTTTTAGTAAGTGAATGGTACTTTATAATCTGTGTTTTTAATATGTGCTACTCATTACCAATATCAAGTCAATACAATGTACCAACATGTTTGAACAAACAAAACGTTATTATGAATAAAGTTATTTAGGTAAACGTCATATATCATTTAAAAATCTCGGGAAACAACTGTTTGCATTAAACTTTCGCTTGCTTAAACTCAATCTCCCTGGTAGTTTCGTTGTTCTCACGAAATTTCGTATTTTTGGATTCTCATGGATGAGGCCCATATAGAATTCCACTTGCAGTTAAGCCGTACCATTCCTCTCAAGTACCTGGTATGTCAGGCTTTTACAAACAAATCGCTGTTTTCGTCCCAAATCCAGTAAAGTTGACTTGTTTGCTACTTTGTTTTGTCTTTTAGGGTCTGATCAGTTAGGTTTATGAAATAGTAAAGAACAAAACTAACCTGAGACAAATTATACAATGAACTATCTATTTGACAAAAAGTCTTCAGACTTTTAAATAAATAAATTAAATTTTAAATTATACTGAAAAGCTGTTTTCGAATTTGAGTATGCAAAACTGGCAAATTATTAATATATTTTTCCTCAATATACATTTACAGCAACTTTATAACAGGGTATGGTATGCAGAAAAAAGATAACACTCACTTAGAGTAAAAATTTTTACGATTTTCAACAAAGGGAAAGGAAAGTGATCATTAGTTGTGCAATCCGTAATTGTGTGGTATTTACTCATTCTGAGGTAAAATGGATAAACCAACAAAAGTCTCCACACAAATGAAGTTTTATTCAACGCGTTGTTTTCACTGGACCAACCCGTCAGTACCACATCCTTGGTGTCTTACTGATGATGAATACAAAGTGTTCGAAACGCGTTGAATAAAACTTCATTTCTTTGGAGACTTTTGTTGGTTTATCCATTTTACCTCAGAATGAGGAAAGTGATTTGTTAAAAACCACTAGTATGCCATAAAATTTCCAGTCTTATAATTCTATAAAAGATCAAATTGTAAAACATAATTCAAAATTGAAAACATAATTTGAAAAATAATAAATTAAATTATTCTACATCTTAAACTAAAAATTATCTCAAAATGACATCTTTTCTTACATTTTTTTGACATTTATCAGTCAAAACAGGAATATTTTCAAGTTTAAAATGGCAAACTTTGTGTTAAATTTTCAATGTAAAAGGATGTCAAATAAATAACTTATGAAAGAGATCCACTGGTTATTGGAACAAAAGTCATATTCTCCTGTAAGAGATTATTTCGTGAAGTCTTAAAAACCTTCTATCATTGAGACATTTATATTTTGCCTAAATGAGGCGTTATATATTATGTACCCAAGAAATTTGATATTAAGTTTACTTATGGTAAAGTTGAGTGTAGATCTCTTTAGAATTTTTATTTTGAATCATTTTATTGATTTATTATTATTTTTATGATTATTATTATCATTATTATTTTTTGTATTCTCAATATTATTTTACGTTTTATTATATTCTATTTTTTGATAAAGCTTAGTCCATAACTTTTATTTGTGTACCATTTCCACTATTCATCCCTCAGTTTATCTTTTATTTATTTATTATTATTTTTTCATATATCCTAACTATATATTATATATTTTTATATTATGTATTTATATATATACTAATTGTATATTTTTAAAACCAAATTACATTAATATTTAAACACTTTCTTTCAAAAAGAAACCTAACATACTTGTTTTACTTGTAAAAGGTTTTCTTTAATAATTTTGATCCTTTTTTTTGAAAACTTGACACTAGTGAATTTAAGAGGAAAATGAGATGGTTTTTATCATTGTAACTTTAATATTAATGTAGCCTGTAATAATATAAAGCCTGAAGAGTCCCAGATGCACGGCTGAAGTATATTACAAATTGAATTAGGTGTTTTACTAAAATGTGTCCTATTAAAAAACGGTATTCTTTCCTAAAAAGAAGAAAGTATCAAGTATATAATTTTGAATATTTTAAAGGATATTATTCAGTGTTTACTAAAATAACTAGTAGAATAATTAATTCAAAGTGAAATAAAAACATTCAAACAGAAATTATAAACTGTAGAAAAAAAGAAAGACAGTTCAAGAAAAAAAAAGGATCAGATGAATGTTTTAAGCCTTTGTATAAGTAAAAAGAAGATTATGATTAGAAGAGAAAGGTATTTAAGAATAAATATATTTAGCTTATCTTGTTTAGAATCTAGCACAGTTTTTAATTAATATTAAACAAATATGTTTATTCAATATAATATATTGGAAATGTGTCATTCCTAAAGGAGAATGGAATTCAAGTATACCAGATAAGCATTTTGGGCCAGAAAATTGTGGTTATTCCCTTTAGAGCAGGGGTCTCAATGGGGGTGAATTGAGCCCAGGGGTAAATTTTGGCTTTTCAGGGGGCGAATCGTGACCACGGTAAGTTTCCAGAGTGAGGAATGCTATTATACATTTTTAATTATACATTAATACATAACTATTTTGGTTGAATTAATATTTTATATATTCATCAATAATTATAATTAGAATTTAATTTGTAAAATTCTATTATAAAGATAATCAATGTAAAGTATATATACTACCTTGGAAAGAAGAGGGGGGAGGGGAATGGCATTGTGGGAAATGGCGGGAAGTGTGAATGGCCCAAGGAACGCTGAGAATCCCTGCTTTAGAGTGTTAAGAGCACTGCAATTGGGAGCTTCAAGCTCACTTCAGTTTTGTTATTTATTGTTGTTATCTATATATATAAAAATAAATGTATGTCTGTGAATCCAATCGCCGTGAAAATTTAGGAAATTATTAGATTTATCTCCGGGAAGGCTTATGTAAAGTTTTTTAAAAATCAGAGTTGTGGTTCAGGTAATATCCCAAAAATATTATAATAGATAAGGTTTGCTGTATAACCTGTTTGTTTACATTTTGACTTTAATTGGTAATGACAGCCGCAGGTAATTGAAACGATTTGTGGGTTTAAAATTCCTGTCATAATATTTAACAAATACAACATATCACATTTAATGAGCTAAAACTTCTTTCAAAATTTCTTGATATATTGTTCGGCAAAAAATATTCCTTTTATTATTTGTTTAATCTAATGTATGAACTACCAATTGTATTAGACAATGTGTGATATTTATAATCAGTGTTAGATAATATCTTTTTTGCATAATCTATAATTTTAATTCTGTAATAATTTCGTTTATCTCAAAAAAAGGTAAGTGTAACGGAACTATAGAAAATTTAAATTGTTTTCGTTTCAAGTAATTTATTATTGGAGTTGGAATCAAATTGTTTCCCGGGTAAAGCAGGGTAGATCAGCTAGTTATCAATAAAATGTATTGATAATAATACATTATTATCAATAATTATAATTATTGATTATATCAATAATAATATATTATATCAATAATATATTATTATTTACTGATGTACAGTTCTTCTCTGTACCAGTGAAGAACTTCTTTCCAAAATGAGGAGCCTTTTTATTCAGATGATTATTCCTGTTCACATCGAAACCCTTTGTAAAATTTCTTTGAGAAGCATTGTATCTCGCAGGTAACATATCATCCACTCGTATACTGTTATGGTTTATTCAATTCTCTAACGTTTTATCTCCCATTGAGTCATTTTCCAAGGAAATTTCTGTTACTTGAATTGTAAAATAAGTCTCTAATAAAACTAATATTTTGCCCAAATGCTTCTTTTAACTATTATTTTATATTTTATATTAACTGTGAAACAGGTACTTTTGATATATTACCATAAGGAAAATGAACTAATATATATATTTATTGAACACATGTGGTATTTAAAGCAATATTATATAAATAATTATGAATGAAATGGAATATGAATTCCTTAAATAGTCTTTTGAAACCAGCTAACTTTAAATTAACCGTCGATACGATTTTAAACTGAATATCAACACTATTAAAAATATATCAAATTCATTAAGGAAGACCAACTTTTTAATGACTTTTTCCTTCAGAAACAACATTTTTCAGGCTATATAAATTATAATAATACTTTTTAATTTGTGTTGAAGTTTTATCAGGATAAATTGAATTTTATAATTACTTTTTTCTTTTTTTTTTTACAAAGGTTCTGTATTTTCTGTAGACCGATTTTTTTTTTAATTGAACCAGAATGTAAATTGTTAAATTTATGATATTGGAAAGTAAGATTTTTATTTTTTTATTTTTTTGATGGTATGATTAATGGGAAATGATAGTTGGGGTTGGTTTATTTATGTTGTTGTTGGACGAATGCAGTTAGGATTGTGTTGGCTGTCTGAAGACCGCCTTGGGTAATGCTTCTTCATTACCTTCTGCATTATAATAGGGGACACATTAGTTTGAGTGACTTAGTTACTAACTTAATCCCAACCTCTCATCATATCCTCTAACTTTCCCCATAAACATCAAAATATCATTTATTTCTTACTTACATTTGTATCATTACTATAATCTTTATTTCTTATTTTATATGAGAAGTATTTTAGTCATTTTATTTTGAACATAAATTATAAATGATTTTATTATTTAATGAGTATTATAGTTGATTTTGCTTATCTCAGGGTATATTTATACGATTTATTTATAAAATGACATCCATAAAGCATAACGAGAGAAGCAAGTATGTATTTGTGATTGAACTCGGGTCACACCTGGATTGAACTTGGCAGGGAATATTTTGAGCAAGGTTAAACACAGAAAATAAAGTAGCAAAAACAATGTGTCAGTTGTAGTAAATACAAAATGTAATTTAGGATGTTATTTTTTAAGTACTGGTCTGGATATTGCAAGTTAGCAGAATTTTAGCTTTTCACTATTTAGAAAACCAAAATCTTTTTATACAAGATTGTGTAATATAGATTCCTATATCCTTATGATTAGAATCCAAGAAATAGCTTCCATGATGATTGGTTAGAAAAATCAAAATTGTTCTTATTTAAGATTTATTAAATATAAAATAAGCTTAAATGAATTAATTTAATAAATTAAATTTATACATCCTTGACCAAAATATTAAAAAAAAAAAAAAAATTTAGAAACATATTTCATTTAAGCATTCCTTCTACTACAACCTTTTTAATTAAATTAAATCTAATAAAACTTTTATTACATAAAGGTTTTGAATAGTTTTCTGTTTTGTAACTCAGTTTTCAAAAGTTTAATTAAATAAAGAATTTTTTATTAATAATAATCCTTTTAAATATCCTTTTAAAATTGGAACTCTGAACAAACGAAACTAGAAATTAAGCTGAAGTGATTGATACGATTAAAGAATACTTTAAGTATTAATAAATTAATAATAATAACAATATATTATCAGGACTAACAATATTAATAGATGTTCAAAATGACGAAAGCAACAATACATCATATTTTTCGTGGCGTGACACATAAGATGTTATCACTGACAGCATGTTTTCAGAAGTGACAACTTCTGAATAGATGTTTTGTATGACTATCTCAACCCTGACTTTCATAGAACTGATGATAAATATGGCCACTTTGCATCTGAAATGAGAGAAATTGTAAACATCTCAGAGACTATTCCACTTTGGGGTTGATAAAGAACATTGTTTCGAGATCGCAGTGCCTATAATTAATCGATTCAAGATATTCGTTGGGCTAAATAGATATTCTCAGATATTTTTTTTAAATTAAAATCAATAGCATATAATAAATTCTTCCAATTTAAATAAATTTACAATCATTTTGTATTACATTTGTTGGTATATCTAGTTAAATATACAAAAATTAATAAAATTGTTCCGGAAAACCCCCTTTTTCAGGAGTATTATAAGAGTGATTATGTTCTTGTAAAAAAACAAAAAAAATATACCATCAAAGTAACTGATGATATTTAGTTTATTTTGAGTAATTATCTGGAATTTATGACTTGTTTAAGACAAGGCTAGTCTTGTTGGTGCAAAGACTGTTAAATGTATTGTGAAAACTCGATTTTGTTCAAACGATGTTGTCATTTGAGTGGAATGATGTCCACCGCAAACTTTCTCATTTTGCTTGTCTTTATCTTTAATAAACTTTGGTTTTCTTGTATCGCACACGTAGGTAAGGAGGTTTCAAATATCAAAACAAAATGGAAAACTTGTTATCTCCATTAAAAGTGTACCAGAAATGAAAACTGGACAACTTGTCAACTGGACAACAGAAAAATGGAGAACTTGTTATCTCCATTAAAAGTGTACCAGAAATGAAAACTTTCTGGACTCTCAAAGCCTTAACTATTTAAGTTTTAGAGTGGAATTTCTCCTAACTTTGTATTACTGTATTCATTACATGCAAGTGAACTCAGTCAGTTGTATCAAAACTAAAAGTTGTGCAGAGATCACACTTTGGTTTTACGAAACTCATCTTGTTTTGTTCAAAAATGAACTATTATGAAATGTTTTGTACTGTGTTACAACATCAATATATGAAACTGAATGAAAAGTGAAATCAAAAGTATTCTAAATATGAGTTACAGGTTTAAAATTGGACCTAAGTTCACTTGGGAGACTTTTATCCAGCAGGCATTCGTCAAAGAAATGCTTTTGTCAAAATAAAGTTTGTCTAACTGACATTTATCAATAAAGTATATTAGGCGACAACTCTTTTACGCAATTTTATTTTTTTTTAAAGATTGTTTAGAAAATATTAAAAAAAATAACTTTAATATCTTATAAAATAAGTTGATTATATATTTAAACGATGGTCACTATGATAAGGGTCATCTTAAGAAAGAAAACTGTTTTTTATTATTTAATTTCATTTACTTTTTATCGTATGGTAGAACATGCAAGGACAGTACAGTCTATTGCATGCAAACAGACTCCAGGCTAAAAATAGCTTGATATTCCTCCTATAGCGTTTCATTTATTTTACTTTTCTTTTGTATTATGCAGTTTAAAAAAAATATTTAATGCACAATTAGTTTATTTAGTTTAGTGATTTAAATGATAAATTCAAATCTTTATATTTAATATATATTGATAGCTGAATGTTTGATACAGGAGTTGAATTGATTGTGGGACATAAAGCCTGGGAACTGTCACAGATGTCTACTTGTTTTAAAGTCATTTTATTATTTATATATTTAAAATAAAGTTTAATCCTGCATTGAACTATTCATAATATTGATTCAATCAGTTGCAACGTATACGTTGATAAATTGCATTCAATTTACTGTATTATTAACTGCATTTGTTAATGACTGCATTAACTTTTATCAAGTGATTGATTTTTTGTCTTCAAATTCCCACAAGTTAGCGTAGAATGCTTATTCTGAGTCACATAGTTCAGTTTTAAAACTTGCAATGATAATTGCAATGATGCCTTACATGCTGAAAGTTTTCTGTTAGTAGTTTTTACGAAATATTCTGGAATGTGTCAGTTTTTGACTTTTAAATTAATTATAAACAGAGGCATTTACTTTTTTTTTAAAGTCCCTGCTTAATTGCCTTCTCTGAATAGAGCAAAGTTAAGTGTAACGGAATTATAGAAATTTAAATTGTTTTCGTTATATGTAATTTATTATTATAGTAGGAATTAAATTGTTTCCCGGGCAACACCGACTAGATCAGCTAGTACCTTATAAATATTATAGATCCACAATCGTGGAATAAGGAATACTTATTTATTCCAATTCAGACAAACTACAAATTTATGCATTTTAGAAGACACATGATCTATCTTTTTTTTTTCATTGCTTCCATAAATTATAGTGATATAGAAGAATATATTTTGAGATTTTCACATATTTACAGGTTTGGGTGTCCACTGCACATATTTTATATTATGTTTATTCATTATGTTACCAGGTTGTCAATCGATAATTTTGTAAACACTTTACAAGCTAAATCGGTTGAAAAATCTTAATAATATTTGACACGCATCCACCTTTTGTTTATATTATTAACAAATGCCATGTTTTTTATGAAAAATAATATATATTATAAATAACACTTTTTTACCATAGCTAATGTTAGATAACGTACTATTTTAAAACCTTTTGGTTGCTTCCAAAGAGTTAAATTCCTATGAAGTATTTCTTTAGAATAGATATTGGTTATACACATTCCAAAAACTAAATATTCACAAATTTCACAAACTGAACATAGCATGAGGAAATATTACAGGAATAAGAGCACTGTTAAGTTTTATTTGTTGTTACATCTACGATTGCACTATAACATTATTTATATCTTTATTATAAATTTTGATTAAGATATTTACGATAAGCTAAAACAATGAAATGTTATGGTAGTCAGTGAATTTGTAATACAGGTATTTAATTATAATAAAGTTGACTGTTGACGATTCCAGTTTGTTTTTTTTTATTAATCTTACAGAAAAATATATAAACATGTTATCTCATCTTTTTTTAGGCAATTGTTTTATCATATCCGATTAATAAAAACTCTTAGCATTTTGTAAAAGATAAATTAGGTTGTACTTTCTGTCACGTTTGGGTCATAAATTATCTAAGTTTATGCAAATCTTATGGCAAGCAAAACCCCTTTTACTTTAGCAACCAATTAGAGCAGACAAACTGGAATTATTGTATTCTGTAAAGAATAATAAAGGTTTAGTTCATAAAGATGCAAAAAATGATTTCAAAGTGTTACCTCAGTACTGGGTAATATTATAAATTAAATTATTATTATATTAAAAGTGGTATCATCATCAATATAGATATATTTTAACTAAATTCAAAACATCCATTTACAGAAGGTATATTCATTACGATGGGTTTATTTCTTCATTTGTTTAAAATGAGATTCTTTGAAACTTGATCTGTTAAAGTAGTTTAAACATATCTGCTGATGTACTGAATAATCATATTCTACATACACATAAACACTTGCGGGCGGACACATACACTTATTCATATATGTCAAATCATCAAGAAAACGATCCAGAAAGGACAAACTATAAGAACACAGTCAATGGACAATAGAAAATAGATAAACATACTTGCAAATATGTGTTCTTTTTTTACTTAGTATATACCTATAGTTAACTCTGAAACGTATATATATCAATGGCCAAACAACAGTATGAAATGGGAAAACAAGACTAAGATCTTTCAACCATAACAAGCGGTCTTCGTCAAAAACTCAGTTGGGTTTTTGACTCTAACGAAGACAGCTTGTTACAGTTGAAAGATCTTAGTCTTGCTTTGCCATTTCATATTGTGGTTTGATCATTGATTGTTATTTCACCTGTTTTTGTGAAATCTTTATATATATATATATATATATTAGTATAAAAAGGGGGCAGACCTTCTTTTATACAAATTTGTTAAACTGAATTACCTTAATCAAACATGCCATTCTTTTAAGTAGTTTTTCATATTTTCTAGATAATTTCAAATCGTCTTGATCCAGCTGGTGAATTATTATATATTATATATATATATATATATATATATATATATATATATATATATATATTTGGGGAGCAGGCCTTCATTTATACAAGTTCTATTAAAACCTATGTCTATTTACATTTTAACAAATTGTCGAATTAATTTGTCAAATTTTCACAAAGTCAACTTCACATAATCATAACAACGAAAGTTAGCAACAGGTAGTGGCAAGGTGAGGTTTCCCCAGGGCCTTTTCTTCACCTCTCTTTGATTGGTTCGTCTTCTGACTGCCTTCGTATAGCTTCAGAATTCTTGTGAATCCACTGGCCTGGCTGTTGATAGTTGGTTCTTTTTCTAGGATAAAAGTGGCTTCCAGAATTTGCAGTCTGGTATGGCCATGTTCCTGTTTAAATATCACGGTGTTGTCGGTTAGCATTTCTCTTGTTAATCTTAATCCATGTGCTGTTTAATATATATATATATATATATATATATATATATATATATATATATATATATTATATATTATATATATATATATATATATATAATATATACATATATACATATATACATATATACATATATATATATATATATATATATATATATATATATATATATATATATATATATATATATATGTATATGTATATATATATCAAGACTTCACAGTAAACACGTGAAATAACAATCCATGTTCAAACCACAATAAGAAATGAGAAAAAAGACTAAGATCTTTCAACCGCAACAAGCGGTCTTCGTTTTAAGTATCGTTTTAAATAGTGTTTTAAGTATAGTGTCCAAAAGCATTCAGAATTAAACTGTCAGTGGAAAATTTTACATGTTTTATATTAAAAAATAAAAACATTTTTTCTTATCTAATTAAACTAATTAAATTAAACTAATGTTTTCTTTTATTTACGAGTTCTGAAACATTTCAGGTACTGATAGTATATGGTCCATAATAACTGAAAATGGTCAACTTTATATGTTTAGTAGTTGAGAGGGTGAAATGGTGTCAAACGAAAACTCAATGGAGAATTAAAGAAACTTTTAATAAGACAATATTGCCCGAAAATCATACAGAACATCTGTACTAAAAGTGCTTCTTTTTACAGTTACCTGTATAGAGTCCAAAACCCTTTGGTTTCGTACTTATATACATAACCAACCATTCACCCAGTTACGTAGATATCAGTGGAAAAAAACTTCAAAAAAGACTCAGTGGTCCTCAAAACGTGTACATTTTTCAATATTACAATACTGATTTTTTTTAAAGATTACTTCACTTACAGTGAAGTAAAACTATTGATATACTTTGTTATGAGAAGATATCTTGAATAACTGTTCACCGCCAAGAGAATATTAGAAGTGAAGATGAAACGGTAAAGATTTATGATCGCTCTGACATATGTTATCAAACCGTGAGATATTTGATCCAATACCAGCACCTCTTCAAAGATAATTTAAGCCTTTTTTTTTTTTGAAGTCACAAGGTTGACTTGTCTCCTAACGAAATCATACAAGATAGACTAAAAGAAATAATGGATTACTTGACAATTTTAATTTCATTATTATTAAGGAAAAATGGAAGAGGTTTGCTTTTAATTATGTTCAATTATCTATCAGTTTGTAATAAAAGAAATGTAATTAATAATTAACTGATTTAAAAAAAACATAAAGTTACGTTTTTTTTGTGAACAGTTATCAACAAGGCATTTGTTCATTTCATTTAAAAGATTGATTTGAATATAAACGAAAATGATTCTGCTGTTCCCATTGCAGAACTTATTGGAGCAATAAATGGAATTTTCAATTCACTCCATTGTATTTTTAGTCCTTTCTCTTTAACAAGAGAATACTACCATGTATTCAATTGATTCCTGCTGAATAAACATAAAAATTAAAGCATTCATTTATATAATTTTTTTAAAAGAAATTTTTCCATTGATAAAATGCTATGGATTGAACTTTTAAATATATTCTGACAATGACTTATTTGCCGCTTGTACACACTAAAGTACTTCTGATAATAAATAGGAGAAAATGTAACAAATATAATAATAAAATCAGTCTTGTCTTGCTTCCTGAATCAGTGTGTTACTTGATTAACTAAGGTTAATTAAGAATGTAAATAGCAAGACATTGGAAATGTTCAATCAGATTTTTTTTTGAACATACATCATTAAATTTTATTTGAAATCACATCATTTTCGCTTTAATTGAACTAAGCGAATAATTTATTGGTTTTTGATTTTCTTAAGAATGTAAGGTACAGTAATTAAATAATATTTACCTAATTTTACTTAAGTTAAATTAAATTATAATAATTTTTATTTTAGTTCAAATTTAATAACTGTTAGAATTATAGAAGTTGTAGAAACATGTAGTACTTATATTTTACTGAAGATTGTTGGCAAGCATATATTCAAGTAACTAAGTAATTAGAATCAAATGCTAATGGACTATTATTCTGTTACAAATTTATACGATGATGATGAAGCAATGTTTGGTCATACAAAAAATATAAAGCAATGACGTCTTGGAGATTCTAGAACAAATCATGATTAAAAAACTATTGATGTTGAATCGCACTTCAGTTTTTATAATCTCTCCCTCTTAAGTGTTAAATGAATCAAATAAACAATATTAATCACTTAAAAATTCTTAAACCATTAATAAACCAAAAATTAACTCGTTAATAATATTATCAGTTAGGATTTGACTCTGACAAAGACCTCTTGCTACAATTGTAAGAACTTACTTTTTTCTCATTTCTTATTGTAGTTTGAGCGTTAAATGACATTGTATGCGGTAGCTCAATTCGATCAAGCTCCTGGTCTAATTTAATATAATAATAACATTTATTTATATATAAACAAAATTACTAAACGCTCCGAAACCGGACAGAAAAATAACTGAAAAAAAAACAACACATAATGAATGAAAACACTTACTGGGTTCAATATTTCGAAACAAAGTTTGTCTTCAGGAAGAGAGTACATGGGAAGAAGAAGAGGTATGTTGGTTCAAGACTGTCAGTGGAAAGGATCACTTTCCCTCGAGATCTTGAACGAACTTCCTTTCGACATTTTGATCCCAGTAAATGTTTTCGTTCTTTATGTATTGTTTTTTCAGTTATTTATTTATATATATTATTATAAGCCCTCATACCTCGTATAACGTTCATTTATTTATATTGTATAAGTTTTGTTGTACTTTTTTTTATTACATTTCTTCTTATAAGAGTTGTTTTCAGTATTCTTTATTATTAATGTGGCTATACTTCTAATATGAAACGTCTACAAAATAAAAAAATAAAATTTCTACATCTTAATTTACTTTTTTACAAGGTTTATATAATTTTATAAATATTCCTACTGTTTTATTTTTTATATATATATTTGTTTTATTTATTCATGTTTTCATGTTTTAATTTGGTATCGTAATGTTTTTATTGATTCATGCTTTACCTTGTTGTTTTATCTTGCCTTGATTATTTATTTTATATTGTTTCTATTTCAACTTAATCTTTCCTCATTATTAATTTTACTTAAACTATCCTCCATCTCTGGACTTTGATCATCATAAGGATCAAGAGTGAACTTATGAACTGTATATATCATCGTCCTAAACCACAGTAAGGGATTCAGAAATATAACTCAGATTTTCCCGCCAAAACAACTCGTGTTCGTCAGATCCTCACCCATCCTGAAACAAGTAAAATATGACATTTGTTGTTAATAGGAAATTGGAAATCTGTACATAAAAGTGCCTTTCAAACAATATTAAATTAATTAGTGTTGAAAATCCTATTCACAATAGAAGACAGAAGATGTAATTACAATTCAACCTTGTTAAATAACCTTGTTATTTGTAGATTGCCTCAAAAGTCCCTTTTTAGTGTATATAGGACACCACTATATACTTTCTTATGTACATTTTATCTGTTTTTAGACATATGTTTTTGAGGTTATTAAGAGTTTACTCATCTGAAGTTATAACGTTGAAAAAAAGCATTACTTGTATTTATCACTCATTAAAATACTCTACCTCTTACTTCTATTGTATGTTGTCAAGCGATAAAACGGTCTACAGTGTGGTTACAGAAACATGTTTAATGTCAATCATTATAGTTTTTTTTCTATGTTAATAGTTTTAAGCATAAAAACTTAACAGTTTCTTTAGGAATGAATAATATTCATTGGGTGGTATAACACAAGTTAAATTAACAATTCATAACAAGATTTCACGTAAACACGTCAAACCACAATATGAAATGGAGAAAAAAAAAGATTAAGTTCTTTCAACCATAACAAGCGGTCTTTTTCAAAGTCAAAAACCCAACTGACTCTGTTGGGTTTTTGACTGTGACGAATACCGCTTGTTAAGGTTGAAAGAACTTCGTCTTTTTTCCATTTCATATTGTGGTTTGATCATTAGTAATTCATATTTAAACTACTTATATCTCAGTGCAAGTGAGGCAAAGTATAGGACTCGTAATGTAGAATGTTCATTATGTGGAATTACGTTTGTTTTATTAAAACAAATTATTAAATGATTGTCATTGAAAGTATTCTTTTTTATCAAATGTATTTGAAGTTGAGTGGACTTTTTATAAATTTCTCAGACAGTTATTCATTAAAATATAATCATTTAAATGAACACATAACCAAGTTTAATATTTTAAACGATGTTTGCTATTCATTTATATTTACAATTAATCGTCCTTGAGATGTACTAACAGTTGGTACTAAAGTTGCGAATATTTCTGTGCAAGTTAAATTAACAATTTATTATTTAAACTTTTTACTTGTTGGCGCATCTTGTGATAATGTTTACTGAGAAGTGTTGGCAAACGTGATTCTAGACTGATAAGAAAGCCGATTCTGGTTATGCTTGAAGGGTGACTTTAGGTTTTGTTTCAGGCAAGGCGATGTTTCCAAGAAATGCTGGTGCCAGCACCGACTGGTTGGTGCCCCTCAGATTGGTACTGGGTCCTCTGCTGGCCCCCGACTCCTCAAGACACTCTCGCTTTGGTGCCTTGCTTTGGGGAGCTCAATGGCATCGTCTATGATACAACAAGTCAGTCTTTAGCATTCTTTTCAACCTTATATTATAAGTAAAAATAGAAGCTAACTAATATAAATGTGTTAGAAATCGTACAAAATGTTAACAGTTGTTGATGAATAATCCATGTAGAAGAGACTATTGATATTTATTTTATTTATTGTTATAAAGTTATCGACACTACTTCAATTTGAGAAGTCAGTCTGATGAAACTTTACCATTTTTTTTATGTTTTTTCACACCGTTAGTAACCCTACCATGAGGGACTTTATTTTTTTTTGTAACCTGTTCCCATTCTGATTATAGGCCTACTCTTACTTGACACACATACACACACACACACACACACACACACACACATATATATATATACATACATACATACATACACACACACACACACACACACACACACACAATATATATATATATATATATATATATATATATACGTTTCACGATGAATCACAAACACAGAACTAAGGAACAAACACACTTACTGTCTATAATTTTCGGTTGAACCGTCATCAGGAGAGTTGAGAAAAGGACACCAAGCGCACTTGTGAAGCGACGGTTGGAGACCCAACCGTATATATATAGATATATATAAAGTACATTATTTCAGTATAAAAGCCATTCTATACATTATATCAGGTACTTATATAACTATTTATGATATATATAATTTAAATAGGTTTATGACTTAGACTATTTATGTAATTTAATCTACAATTTATTAATTGGAAAGTTATTGAAAAGCTAAAGAAGTCTTTACTGTGCTTGGTGATTAGGTTTTTTTTTATTTTCTGGATACGTTCCACCTTGTAGGATAATATTACTTGGGTTTAAATCTATACAAAATCGTGGAACTATGTGTTGAGTGGCTGAAACTGACTTCCTTGCTGCCAGAACAAGCGATCTCACTTTCTTTGTATTTTTGTTAAAGGCTACCAGTGCACGCGACTCCTTTCGTCTCATATTCTTTGAATGAGTTCTGTTCTTTTATATCGTCAAACCAGAATTCTGTTCAGGTCTTCATCCCAGATGTCTCACCTTAGACCTTTTGCCTTCCAAGTGCACCTCTGTGCACTACAACACATTATCCCATTACAAGAAACTCTCAATTAAATTTAAATATTTTACTAACAGCTCTTAGTTAGTAGTTAGTTAGTAGTAAGGCGGGGAGATCAAAGATCTGGCAAGTAGGCCAGCCAAGTGGGCCCTTTTTGCCTTCCCCATGCATCCCGGATCCTACTCCTAGGAGAATCTTCCTGATCTTTCTATATAGATCAGAAGGTTTCTCCATTCCATTTCCCTTAACTTATCTATATTTATGGTGCTAAAACCTAAAGTTTGAAGTCTAAGGAGACTATATGCAGGGCATTCAGCCACATAGTGGACGGAGGTTTCATCTTCTTCCCCACATTTTTGGCAGATCGCGCTGTTTGCTATACCTAAGATATGTAAATGTCTTCTCAGCCTACAGTGACCGGTGAGAATTCCAATGAGATTTCTCAACCTTGTTCGACCCAGACTGAGGAGAAACTTCTTACGCTTTACACTAGGACCCAAAATATACAGCTTGGCCTGTCTGTTGCCCGGACAGGTCGGCCAGCTTTTCTTCAAATTCTCCTGCAGCCAGGCATTTATAAGATGTCTGACTCCAGCAGTAGAGAGCGGGAAAACCGGTTCCGGTCCTATAAACGGCATTTCGGCTCCGATTTTGGCTAACAAGTCCGCCTTCTCGTTGCCCGAAATGCCGCTATGTCCCGGAACCCAAATTAATTTAACCTCTTTAATCTGAGCTAGTTTATTTAGTGTTTCCTGACACTCTGTTACCAACATGGAAGAAGTTGTCGGAGACATAATTGCCTTTATTGCCGCTTGGCTGTCTGAGCAAATGGTTACTTTCCGCTCGGGTCCATCCCATATCTCCCGCAGATTGGCTGCCGTTAGAATGGCAAACACTTCTGCTTGGAAGACTGTGGTTTGAGTGCCAAGCGGAAAGCTTAGTTCTATATTTAAATTGGAAATAAAAATTCCCGCCCCCGACCGTCCTGCTTCACCGATCTTAGAACCATCAGTGAAGCATACCAGTTCATCCGACGAGAATTCGATGTCCATTTCTTCCCATTGTTTCCTATTGGGAATTATCATATTAAAATTCCTGCTGTTAGGTAGGCCATATTTAGGTCTGGGTATTCCCAACTCTAAAACACCTATCTCTTTCTTAATCACCAGTTCTATTTCGGTGTGACTATTTCCTCTAACCAAGTTCCACATCCCATAGTCCCGTAGTCTGATGTAGGCCGCCATTGCTTCGCCGACTATCACATCAGCCAAGCTTTGCAGCCCCAACAGAACATCCAGGGCTTTGTTGGGTGTGGTTCTCATTGCGCCTGTTATAGCCAGACTCGCTAAACGTTGAGTTTTGGCTAATCTTTCTCCTATGCCTTTCTTCTTCACTTCCCTCCACCATAAGATAGAGCCGTAAAGAAGTCTAGGTTTTATTACAGCTATGTAAAGCCAATGCATCACCTTAGGCTTCAAGCCCCATGTCTTGCCGACTACACGTCTCAACTGCCAGAAGGTTTTAGTAGCCTTTTCTATGGCATTGTTGATGTGTAGTTTCCAACTTAATGTCTTATCCAAAAAAACTCCTAAGTATTTAACATGATCGGAGAGGTTTAATTCTTCTCCTAACATCCTTGGAGCCTTAAACCCCTGTAACTTCCTCTTCCTTGTAAATAGTATGAGGTCAGTTTTTCTGGGATTAACTGTAAGTCCAATTCTGTGGCACCATCTAAGTATTACATTACACGCAGATTGCATGAGGTCACAGACTGTATCCAGGAACTTCCCTGTTACCAACACACATCCATCATCTGCATATGCTTGACAATAGAACCCTTCGTTATTCAAATCTATTATGAGATTCTCCATGACCAGACACCACAATTTTGGTGATAAACAACCTCCTTGTGGGCAGCCTTTAGAGATCCTTTGTTTCATTTTTATCCCTCTAAGATTGGTGATAGCAGTCCTGTCAGCTAACATGTCCAGGATCCACCTCACCAACACTGTGGGAGTCCCTTTACTCTCTAGTGCGGTCTGGATGGCTACAGAACTTATTTTATCAAAGGCACCTTCAACATCAAAAACCAAGCAAAGTGCATAGTTTTTGTTCTGGAGTGCCTTTTCAACTCTACTAACTAGGGCATGTAGGGCGGTTTCCGTGGACCGTCCTTTAATGTATGCATGTTGGCAATTATGTAGTGGTTCCCTAGTTAACACACTATGCGATAGAAATTTGTCAACTAATTTTTCCAACACCTTTAGCAGAAAGGAAGTAAGACTGACTGGTCTGAAGGACTTTGGGCTAGTGTAGTCTCTCTTCCCAATTTTGGGAATAAAAACCACCCTGGCAGTCCTCCAACAGTCAGGCACATGTCCCAATCTTAAACTAGACTTATATATGTTTATAAGCGTGTCAGATATGTCACTCAAGGCCCGCTGAAGAAGCATCGGGAAGATCCCATCCTCCCCCGCCGCCTTAAACGGAGAGAAGGAGAAGACCGCCCACCGCAATCCCTCAGCAGTGACTATCTGCTCTTCCACGCCTTTTCCTTCAAGAGTAGTTTTCCTGCTTCTGCTACTTGTACGCACCTCCGAGCGTTCATCGCCCGGAAAGTGTGTCTCAAGGAGCAGTTCCATAACCTCCTCTGTGGAGTTCGCCCAGGATCCATCCTCTCTCCTCAGTGCACCAATCTCATTACTGTTATTACTAACAGCTCTTATAATGACATTGTACACTTTCAGTTTCAGATCAATAATAACATTATATCTGACATTATACTGTTTCAGTTTCAAATCAATAACAACATCATTTCAAATCAATAACATCAATAACAACATTATACTGTTTTAGTTTCAAATCAATAATAACATCATTTCTGACATTATACTGTTTTAGTTTCAAATCAATAACAACATCATTTCTGACATTATACTGTTTTAGTTTCAGATCAATAACAACATCATTTCTGACATTATACTGTTTTAGTTTCAGATCAATAATAACATCATTTCTGACATTATACTGTTTTAGTTTCAAATCAATAATACATCATTGCTAATGAAAAATTGTGAATAAAAAATCATTGTATTAATAACCAAAATGTTATTGTTATAATATATTATAATAATTTTGGAATAATGAATTAATCACAGTAATTATTACAATCATCTAAAATTGTCAGTCAGTGGTAAAATAGGCATTATAATATTTTAACAAATTAAAGAGTTGCTTTAAAAAAATATTTAATACTGTCTAGAAGACTAATGGAAGTACCATGTTTGGAAAAGCAAATCGCAAGCAGGAAATTAATAGAGAGTAACTCCGTACATGAGAACACATTGATTAGCTCTCGTTTCTTTTTTCGTATTAACAGGTGGTGTCGATCGCAAGCTGTCTCTAAAGTACAGAAATCATGCGAAGAAAATTGTTGTCATTATTTAATATTAAATAATCTATTTGAATGTTATTTTAATCTAATTCTATTGTTAAACATTTTATGATTTCTGTTTCTTTAGCTAAATATTGAACTATGGTATTATGCCAAAAAAAAAAAAAAAAAAATAGGATTTTAGCAAGTAATGGAAAAAATTTCAAGAAATAATGATTAAAATACAAAATACAGTTATGCTATAAAAATAGCAAGTCATCTGAGATTAAACATAACTTGCAGGACTTTTTGTTTTTGCAGTTCTTTTGGGGAAGGAATCCAGTGAAACACAATATTTATATATACCTTTAATAAAATATCATTTAGTTGTTTTGCTGGGGTAATATGATATTTAATAAAAAAAAATTCTTAAATGTAAAAAATTAAAGTCAATTGAACATATGTTATACTACTTTTTTATACGTAAAGTATAGCTATCGCGAAAAATTCGATCCCAATATTTTGACGGCTTTACTTGTTTTGATATATCCAAAGATCATTTTTGACGTTTTTCAAAGTTGTTTGTTTGTGCATGTGTGTGTGTTTTTCTCTCCACGCACACTTTCTTTCCAGTATCCCTGCTGGTTGGGAGTTTATTGAATTAATATACAAAATTTGCCACAATTGGCTTTACATGCTATAATTATCTATTGCATAAACTATATCAATATTATTAGCTTGCACAATAAATTCACTTAAATATTAACATATTGACTTAAATCTAATAACATAGTGAAAACTAGAAATACTTTAAAAAATATATATAGATCATTTTTAACATGATCTGTAACACATTTTTAGATTATAAAATAAATTCACTTAAATATTAACATATTGACTTAAATCTAGTAACATAGTAGATGATTATTACACTTTCAAAATTATTTAAATCAATTTTATTAATGAAATTCAAAAAAAATTTAAAATTTTGAGCTGTGAGTAGTTGTGGTCTTTCTGCTTGCCAAGAGCTACCAGCGACCACGATTTGCTGGATCAGGAGTCCTCTATGGCGGTCAAGAATGTGTGTGAATGTCTGTGTGTGAGTTTAAATCCAAATTGTTTGATGGGTCTAATTCATATTTTACCCAAAGATGAATGATTTAATATAGACAAACTCTATTGTTTGGAGGACAATATTTCAAGATAATAGAGCGACTTCTTTGGGCTTAAAGTGTTTTGTTTATGTTGTTTACGGTGTACAACAGTAACCGAATGGAAATATAGACAGGCTCGGAATATTTTATCGAAAACAGAATTGGAAGAACACCTGGGTTTGGGCAAATTGGTCAGAGGCTTCAACTACGTCCATGTTTTAAGAGAATTAAGAGGCTTAGAAGAGATATGGGAAAGAAAATACCTTTCAGGTTAAATGGTTTACGTAAGAAATGACCGTGGATTCATTAAAGATAGATGAATTGAAAGAAGAAAATAAAATAGAAAAAAACTCTTCAACTACAGAAGTAAGTTTATAGCCACCGAGAAAAAAAAAACAGTAATGAACAGAAAAATCCCCCTTCATCCCTCTTGGCCTAGACAAATAACTGAATTCTTTTAAAGCTTTAGCTGAAATCTACAATCTTTAATACTACTGCACATTATAATATATTTAAAGATATATTATTTAATCAATCATAAACTAATTATTCTTTTTAAAAATGAAGGTGTGTAATCAGGTCGGTATTCTTTCAGCACTCTAATAGAATTCAATCTCCTACAGCATTGTTAAGTTTATTTCTTTGGTTATTACGTCAACATTGTAGTTCCTATTATTTAAAACTATACTCTTAATATAAGAACAATATCATAAAATGCAATCATAAGAACAGTATCACAGAAACAGTTTTTTATAAAAGAAATGAAATATTAACAAAAAATAATAAAATAGTAAATTATAATTAATAAATATTATTTAATTAATGAATTAAATTAATAATAGTAAATTATAAGATGAAGTGTATTAGAGTAAAGAAGTATAGGATTTTTTTTATATTATCTTCCTTTTCAGCGTTATTAGTTATTTAAACTAGAGTTGAAAAAGGTATGGAGAAAAAGTAATAATCAATGATTAATAAAATGATATTTGTTTTCAATTTATAAAACAAATGGTTAATCAGTTGTTAATAATTTACTATTATTAATTTAATTAATTAAAGAAATAATATTTATTATTTAATATTAATTAATAATTTACTATTTTATTACTTTTGGGTTAAGATTTCATTTCTTTTATAAAAAATTTGTTTCTATGATACTGTTTTTGATTGCATTTTATGATGTTGTTCTTATATTCAGAGTATAATTTTAATTAATAGGAATTACAATCTTGACGTAATAACCAAAGAAGTAAACTTAACAATGCTGTAGGAAATTGAATTATATTAGAGTCCTGAAAGAAATACATACCTGGTTACATTGGTCATTATAACGTAATGTGTCCAACAACCGTTTTGTCTTCCTGTACCACAAATAAACGCTTTCAGCTGCTGTTCTATTGATACGGAGTGTGGTTCATTTGTAATTAGTATCTGTTTTTGTTAAGGGTGAGCAACATTGAGTACATTGAGTTTCAAATATTTGCCTTCAAGGTCCAAAAGTAGGTATTTGTAACAAATCGTGCGCGCGTTTACGTTCTTCTTCAAAAAATAATAACATGTGCAGGATCTTCCATCCCCGCTCATAAAATCTCTTCCAGCATGAAGATTCAGATCATCAAAATAATTGATTTTGATCATAATGAGAAAATTAATTTATAGTCAAATAAGTTTTATGAAAAAAAAACGTTTCAAACACTTAGTACTATTTTTCACGTTTGGTGCACATATCGGGTAGGAAAGAGAGCAAAATGGAGAGAGATTAGTAGAATTTAACAGTTTTGCTCTGGTCTTAGCTAGCAGAGATGTAACTTAAAGAAGAGCCCTAATCATCAAAACGACTTGCAGTTTTTTCATACATTTTATGAAAGTTATATCCATATAAATTAACTTTTTTTATTGACACTAACAGTGTTATAAGCTTTATCAATCTTTTGTTAAAGTTTTTAAATTAATTTAAGGAAATAAGTGGTGACAATTTATTTAATTTATGTGATATGAGTAAATACCATGGAGTAAATTATTACACAACTAAGGGTCTGAACTTTTAGTTATAAAAATTGTATCAATTTTTACCTGTAAGCGTGCTGTGGTCCACTTTACCAAGGTAACACAACTGGCTCTTAGATATAATAGATAACACAGTCTTGGATGACAAATGAAATTGACATGACCGTTCAAAAGGCTACTGATTTTAAACTAAATTGACGTAGTGATATTATGTTCACGCTGAGCTTATTATTAAGAAACAAAGATATTGCTTCGTTTGAATATAAAAGAAAGAATAAACTATAATCAAGAACAAAGTTTGAAACAGGGACGCTATTCTCCTTGTATACTAAAGATATTAAATTTACTTGGTGTGCAATAAGAGGTAGATACAAAATTAGCTTCTGCAGGGACACCGGCTGTCTGGAATATTTGCTAGTAACTTTACTGCAAAAGTTAAGTCAAAAAAAAATTAATATGTTAACTAAAAAATACTTTTTTATATCTAATGAGTCCAGTATTTGAATTAATCCTTATCAAATTGTCAGAATTTTGAATCTTTTAGTAAAATGGATAAAAAAAATTTTAATTAAATGAAAATAATAATCTATGAAATTGAATTATAAAAAATCTTCGCATTTCTTCCTCATGACGACGGATGTCGAAATATCGAAGTGAGTTCTGTGTTCTTTCCTATGTGTTAAAGTTTATATATATACACACACACTCACATATATATATATATATATATAATTTATCACAACTCGTTCTTCAGGTTCAAATCAAACTTTTGAAATTGCAGAACCTGAAGAACTGAAAGAGCCTGAAAAATTTGATTCTTTTTGTATTTTACGTTGATACTTTTATCACGACACATACATATAAATGTATAACATGACTTTTGGGCCGAACTTTTTCACTAAACAAAAAAAGTGGACATTAGAAATATATTAAAAAAATTCAATTTGTATTTTTGTCATAAAATTCTGAAAATAAAAATGATAAAATTATTTGTAAAAAATAATTAATTCATTTTTTATGGAAAGGAAAACATTATTTTGGTTACATAAATTAAAATTTAAATAAGTTATTAATAAAATTAAAATGGAAGAAAACTTGTTTCATCTTGTATATGTGTGTGTGTGTGTGTGTGTGTGTGTGTGTGTGTGTGTGTGTGTGTGTGTGTGTGTGTGTGTGTGTGTGTGTATGCATGTGTATGTGCGGGTATGCGTATGCATGTATATGTGCGGGTATGCGTATGTGAGTGCATGTATGTGTGTCTGTTTAAGTTTGGATGAAGTCCTATAAAAGTTGACCATGATTTTAGCAACATATGATTTTAATTAAGATATGTTGAGGAACAAGATGTTTCATTTTCTTCTACAGATATTTAGGTAAAATATAGATGTCTCTATCTTGAGAGATGTTGGCACACGAAAACTAATAAATATATAATATTGACAGATTAATTTCTGAAATTGGTGAAATTAGTTGATTGAGAAGTCTAAGATTGTTCCTTTGGGATTACCTAGTTATTAATCAAAAAACGAAATAAATTGGATAGATGGAAAAGTTATTTAACGGCAGAGTGCATGCACTGATTGATTACAAACAACTTATTTATGAAACCTCATGAGAACTTTCTCTCTTCATTAGAGAATTATTAATCACCAATATTTTAAAAGTTACATTAAATCTAAAAACACTCACATCATCCCATCTATAGTTTTAAATGTATACATAGTGTTCCCTTAGGAGTGGTTCTTTCTAGATAGGATGCAGTTCAGATGTTACCCACCCTCAGAATTCATTTAGCTTTTTTCATTTATTTGATTCTGTTTACGAGTTTTATGCAATATTATTACAATTATTGAAAATTATTCAGTGTGTTTTTAAAATGGATATTGTCATTCACTCTGTTAAAATATGTTTCTTAAAAAGGTAGGACAAAAAAATAGAAACTACATTAAAAAAATATTTTATTTATCAATATTTTAACTTCTGTCATTTTCGTTTATACAACTATTTTTTGTGGAACACAAAACAAAAGATAAAGCTTATAATATATATATTTTCAATTTCACGGAAAATTAAGATGAACGTTAGAGTATTTCAAGTACACAGTAAATATGAAATATTTTAAAGTGCGTGACAATTTGCAAACAAGTGGTTTTATACTGAGAATGTGCTTTAGGTCTGATGTGTGCTTTTCTTCAGAAAATGAAAATTTAGGTAGAGATTAAAATAACAATTACAAGCATTAAATAAATGGTTTATAATGATTTCGAATTGTTGTAATTCTAATATAATTATAATTCAGAATCATCGCACTTATGGAGGGACAGGACATGACTCCAAGTTCATTATTTCAGTGACTATGTAATACATTTTGAAGCAACTGGTGATATATAAATAATTCAGGAATTATCTACTATATGATGTATATTTTCACTTTTTTTTGTAAGTAATAGTATATTGTAGGAAATAGCACAGTCATTGATACATTTGACAATAGACCTGTTCTTCTTTAGTAGAGAGTAGGTTTGAACTAATATGTTTCAAAATTGATACGTACTGGTTTATTCTGAGTGAAAAGTTAACTGTGAATTGGCTACCTTGTATAGCTAATGTAGAATCAGTACAACTTATTTCTGCTTAGATATTTGTGTTTTCTTTCTTATTACTTCTAAATACATGAAATTGTAGTCGAAGTATCAAGAAAAAGAAAAAAAAAAAGAAGATATTTGTGTTTTCTTTCCTCTGATTTTATCATTGAGACTAACTAAAAGGAGTAGGATGGTGGTTTTATGACGCTGTCTGCTTCCTGTTCTCCATACCTGATATGTTACCAAGCTTTCATGACCTCTGGTACCAACCTTCAAGCCTTGGATACCATGAAGGCTCCATATCAAACAAATACCATTGTCTTGTTAATTTTACCAAGAATTTGTCCACAAAATGTTGTTACAAGTAAAATCAGCCACCATAAGCCATAGCAAGCTGAAACTTTGGTGGTAGATTTGTCTACGTCTAACTTAAAATATAAGATTTGAATATATTAGAAATTCAATGTAGAAATAAAATTATGTACTTTTAAACTGCGTTTGGTTAGCGACACAGATATTTGTAATTTCAAAATATACAGCTGTTTATTTATTATTTACAGTAGTAAATATTATTGTTAGTTGATTATAATTTCGTTAAAATTAACAAAATATATTCTAGAATTACAGATATCTACAATCTTTTATCTTTTGTTTTTAAATGACGTTGATGCTGACAAAGAGTCATTTTAGTAGAATAATGTTTCTTTCTAAGATTGAAACACCACTATGCTTTTTAAGGTGGCTACTAGTTCATACTGCTCTCTCAAGGGAAAGTCCAAGAAGTCAATACTGGTGCCTCTAGGGAGAGGCTGACTAGAGTAAATTCGGCAGAATCAATTGCACACTTAACTCAACTTCTGGCGTTTGAACTATCTGTACAAAATGTGCTCCAAACGCTAGACTTGGAAAGTAATTGTCACAGAGATGACTTATAAATAGTAGGCGATATGTCATCTTCTGAGTTTCTATGGGATCATAGACTATTTCAACCTTTAAGTACATAAATAAGGTATGAAAAGATGAGTGAATTTCAATATAGAAATCACCATTGTGATTAATAAATGTAGAATTCCTTTTGTTTTTTTCTGCTATACACATGTTTGCAACAAGGTTCCCTGTCAAACATAATAATCTTTAAGGAAAAATAAAACAATCAAGAGGTCGAACTACTTTGTAGTATAGAATATATTGTTTGATTTTCGTTAAACTTTGCCAACATCTTATTACATAAGTCGTGCGCCATTCTGAAGGTATTGTTTACAGTTAATAAACATAACAAGTTAATTATTGTTGAGTTAAAAGCTATGACGAGAGCAAATAATAATGATTTTTTTTTTATACCTGTAGTTTATTCAAATTTTATTTTTCATCTGTCAGACATTATAATTTTTCTTAAAATAAAAATTATAAATTTCATTTAAGTATGATATGATTAAGAATAGTTTAATTATCTTCCAAACCACCAACACTAAATGTTTATGATGTTAACATCATACTGCACTAATGTCTGTAGTTAGATGATTATAACCTTTACGCTAGACCAGAGCTTCTTAAACTTTTTTATATTGCGACCCCCTTCAAGCTTAGGAAATTTTAAACGACCCTCTCCTCCATATAATGAAATATATATTAACCGTAGATGTAGATGTAATATCGCACTATTTTACAATGTAAATAAAATAAGGATTAAAGAATACGTACCCATTCATTTCACATATATATAATTATATCAGTATCAGTATCAGTATCAAAGCATCAGATCTTTGCGACCCCCTTTCAGTAGTCTCGCGACCCCCCTGGGGGTCGCGACCCACAGTTTAAGAAGCCCTGCGCTAGACAACCATCCCCAACTTGGAAAATATTAAAATATACATCTGATTGGCTTGAGCTTTTATTGTTCTTACATATTATATTGACTCTTAAAAGATCTTCATATTTCTTTTTTTACCCTTTAAATAACAAATATCTGTGGTTTGATTCCGAAAAAAAATTCAAAGAAAATGTAAACAAATCTAACAAGTTCAACGGATTATCAATGTCTAGCAGACGGCCATCTTTGACGAGTTTTTACAAAATTTCAGAAATAATACGTGGTGTTCCCAAATATTATTAGAAATTATAGAATAGTGGAAAATATTATTATTACAGAGTTAAGCAAGTGTCTTTGTATACATTAGCTGTCTGTCCTTCAAGTTCATGGAAGAAGAAAGAGTTGAAACCCCTGATTCTTTAGCAAGAAACGTACAGTTGACCATGTGAGAAACACTTGGTCCCACTCCAATTCCTGCCGTAGGTAGAAAGTCACCTTGCGACTTATTTACCGTCATGGCGAAACACATGCTGACGGGAAATTGCCACCGTTTGAGGCGGGCAGTTGCTCGGAATCAATGGTAGGTGTGGTTCTAAGTCGTGTCCTATTAGACGTTTTTGGGGAACACAAGTTTCGTAAAAGCATGATTAGTGCCCCTACTTTAAGTTTTAAGTCATGATCATGCAGTCCAGGAGCAGTTACAGAGTCAAGAAATTTAGTTGGATAATGCTTCCTCATCACTAATTACTCTATTCACTGACTTTTAAGTTCATTCTTCGGTTTGATATAGCGTAAGAGAGTTTTTTGTTGATATTTCCTACCTGTCAGTAGTTGTGATGAGAATTACTCATTCACAAAGGTAGTTATTCTGAATTGATGGCAGACCTTGAACCCTGGGAAATTAAGCTCTTAATTTCGTTAATTTTAACGAAATTATAATCAACTAACAATAATATTTACTACATTATAGGAACCTAAAAACACCTGTATATTTTGAGAATAAAAAGAAATATCTGTGTAGCTACCCAAACACAGCTTAAAAGTACATAGCTTCGTTTCTACATTGAATTTCTAATCCCTTTGAATCTTATATTTTAATTTAGACGTACACAAATCTACCATCAAAGTTTCAGCTTGATATGATTTATGGTGGCTGATTTCACTTGTGACAACACTTTGCGGACAAACAAACAAATAAAGAGAAATTGTTAAGGGTGGATTCGGTTTCTCTAGTATATAGAACGTAAAGATATCTTAAAATAAGCCAGTTCTGAGCAATGTACAGAAATAACTTTTCTTTTATTTATATAGATTCCAAGTTAAGTTTTAAAGTTATAATGCTTCTTGTAGTGATTCAATTTTCAAAAACAATTATTACACACTAAATTTAAGTATCTACAGTTTACCATTAGATACTAATTAATTGAATTAATTAAAATTAATTCAAACATATTACTCCTACATCGTAGTCACATTAAAATAAAAACAATTAACTCCATTGATTGTCAACAACTTTTCACTTATACACTTATAGTAATTTCAGTGTAGATTACTCAAAAAATATTTTAGTTTTTAGTTTGAATCTGATGATATTATATTTGGTTTCTCCTTTTTGCATAGTGAAATTGAAATCTACAACTTAATCTGTGAGAATATATAAGTGGCAGCTTCTTACTACCAAACCTATACTATTGCATTATAGTGCACTTTTAGATGTGAAACTTTATTTGTTCTGCTATTTTTAAACAATATAGCTATAGGTAACTCACATTAATAGCAGTTTATCAAATTATTTTTAGTTTTTTAGATGTATGTGTACAGACATAAAGATACACATATAATTTTTTCTCTTAGTATCAATTATATTTTGAAGTATAAATTTTGATATTTTCGTATTTGTGAATTCTTATTTATGGATAATCAGCATAACTACTTCAAACTACAGAAATGACAAAATGCAAAAATATAGTTTCTTAATTGTTGATATTTTATACCTGATCGAAACCGTGAAGGATTATTGGTGTAATTAGAAAAATATAATGTGCTTCATTGAACAGTTTTCTGACACCGTGACCTATTTTTAGAACTCGTCTATTGCTAAAGAAAAATTGAGTTTTTCTAAGTGACAGTTTTTTATTTTCTTCTTTGAATAATAAATTTGTTCATTCATTTTTTAAAAGTGTTTTTAATAATTTGATCATTTAAAGTAATTATTAAATTAGTTAAATAATCATTTAAAGTAATTATTTAACTAATAGACAGTAGTTATTAGTTAAATTTTATTTGATTGCATGTTTTAATTAAAACATTTCACAATTTTACTATTACTTTTCTCTTTTCGATTTTAATTGCTACACATAAGTTTAGAAATTTTAGATGGTGTAACTTATTAAAAAACTTTGGTAATTTTTTGTTTAAAAGTACTGATACTTCTTTCTTTCAGTAATTTATATCAAAAATGTTTTAATAAAAGAAAATTGGACAAAAATGAGTTTTCAAACATGGATGAATACTTGAAAATTTTCATCTCTTCTTAAGTAAAAAAACAATTTCTAAAAAAAAGTATAATGTAGTTTATAACTTTTAAGAGCTTGACCTAATGTTTTTTTACGACTAAAAATTGTAAATTCACGACAATCATAGTCATTCATTTAGTGTTCCCTTTTTATACACTCTTAAAGAAATATAGAGGCAGAGATATGCCTATCGTATTTAAACAGAAACAAATATATAGACAACTAACAACCATCAGTAACATTACCGCCCATTACTTTAAAAAAAAAACACCAACTATATTTAAGGTTTGTAAAATATACTCTCAGTGTAATTACAGCCTTTAAATTAAGAAAATATTTTAAATTTGTTTTAATTAGTAAATTGTTACCAAAGAAAATAATTTATCCGTTAATAAAAGTTTATACACTGGTGAAATTTGTTTGGGAGAGCAATTGAGGTAAGCAAAATTAGATGACTATAAAATTGACTTGGTGTTCCAGTTTAATATGACTTCCTGGGTTTAGCTCATTCAAACATAGGATTAACTTTAGGCATTTAAGAAAATTATTTTAAGATGCTTTGGGGAATTGAAATACCTTGTGAAAAGGAAGGGTGGGTTTTCATTTTCAGTTGGAACCTTAAGTTTACCCGATCGATGAAATGGAAGGATATCTCAGGACTTACATCCAACAGTAAAACTTTGGAAATGTAAATAAAATTAAATGTTATAAGAATGAATTGTTTCTAATTTTGCTTTATGAAACAAACACCATTTTCTAGTTTAAAACAGTTAATCATGGTTTAATGAAGTAAGTAATTACAATTATGAATGCAGAAGTTATGCAAAATATTCTAGAAATATTCTTGAATGAATACATTTTAGAAAAATTATGTCCTACTTTATTTATTCATTGATAAGTTACACTAGTTCGTTAATAAGCATAAAGTTCTCAACAGATTTTCTGTTCCAAAATTTTATAGTTCTGTAAGTCCTCTCACTTAATTTTCTCAAATTTCTATTATCATTTTGTGGAGTATTTTTTTTGAGCTTTTTATGTATGCTTAGTTTTTGAATGGTTTCTTATATTTCCTCAGCTTTGTAGGCCTATCAAAAATGTTTTATGTAAAAACTGAAACTTTGGCATTGAGCGTTTCAAATTAAACTCTCAATGACAAAGTTTAAGAAACACAAAGTAAAGAAACGCACTTACAAACTCAAATTTTCGGGCAATCCGTCTTCAGGAGAAAAGAGAAAGGAAAAACAAGCACATTGTAGACGCTAGTAACCCGTTACTAGCCGTTGCGTCTACAACGTGCTTGGTCTCCCTTATCTTTTCTCCTGAAGACGGATTGCCCGAAAATTTGAGTCTGTAAGTGTGTTTCTGTACTTTGATGCTACCTATCTTCAATTTTGAACTGTTATATATATATATATATATATATAATCAAATCAAATGATTTATATGACTTTAAATAAACCTTAGGACAAAGGGAACAGAAAGATAAACACTGATATAACTAATTTCTATATTTCGGCATTCATCGTTATCAGTAGGTAAAGTGACTGCAGAGAGGCAAGACAGTTACATAATATTTTAATAGTAATTATTTCCTTCAAATGGAAGGTCCTTCCATGGATACCATTATGGTTCCTACTTTCTCTACCTTCTTAATGACTAATTTACAATAAGCTTTTCTTACTTCTCGTCAACTTTCTATCCTTTCTTAAACTCTTTATATCGATGATATTTTTTTCATTTATTGGTATGATATATATATATATATATATATATATATATATATATATATATATGTGTATATATGCAACTCATATCATCAGCATAATTTTCAAATAATTTTTGCATGTTTAATAACATCAGACTGCATATGCTGCCATTACACATTTTTACTTTTCAATATACCAAAGAGTTCACTCATGATTTCGTATGCATTAGTCATGGATTCTTTGTAGCAGATCACACTTGTTTACTTGTGCTTCTGCTACTAACGGGTTGCTAAATAATTTGTACTAAAACGTATCAGGCATTTTTATAAATTTATGTTCAACCTACAAATGTGCATACAGATTGAGATACCCTTGAAATATTATGTGATTAAAATTCATGGAAATGCATAGTTATGTTAAGGTAAATGAATGTTGCGTGACTTTTCAAAGCAGTTTGTTTTTTTATTCCAAACCAGAGTTATGACATGAAATTCTGTAGATATTAGGAATCTAATTTCATATGTTCACCGACTGTTTCAGAGAACGCAAGTCGGTGGTGCGACGAAAATGGCATGTGGGCCAACTATTCCAACTACAGTGCCTGTGAACCCCTTGAGGGAGACTCCGTCGATTTACCCACAAGTGATGAAATCACTCCAATGATTTACTTCATTGGATACATTGCATCCTTGCTTGTTCTCATTATAGCTGTCTCCATACTTCTATATTTCAAGTATGTATCACAATATTTTAGGTAGTTCAAAAATAAATTGGTACGTTAGGACAAACTATCAAAATGATTAGAATAAAAGAACACGTAAAAACAATACAGAACTCACTTAAATATTTTGACCTCTTCGTCATCAGGAGAAGGCGAAGACTTCTCCTTTTCCTTGTCTTGTAACGACAAGGTCGAAATATTGAAGTGAGTTGTGTGTTGTTTCTACGTGTTCTTTTATTCTAAAAGTTTTATATTATAAATAGCTCTCAAGTATATTATTTCAACGTCATGTAATTTATATATATTTATATATATATATATATATATATATATATGTATATATATCACTGTGTTTATGTTTACATACTATTTTAAGTTTTTATAGCATATGTATAGCATTTTTATATGCCTATATAAAATATGCCTATGCACGCGGCTAATACACATTTGTACTTTTCAATATACCAATGTGTGGTTCATTCATGATTTGGTATCAATTAGCCATGGATGATTCACACTGACGATGTCCATGGTGTAGCCAATCCATGATAACCAAACAAAATATTCCATAACTTTGCCGAACAAGTATATTTTGAAATTATGAGGTTTTTTCTGTATAATATACATATACAGAAGAGCCTCTTAAGAAGCTCTAAGGGTGACATGGGAATTAGACTCGGGGATTTGTTTGAGTATATATATATATACGTCTGAAGTAGTGAAGGAAATTCAGAATAGAACTGTAACTCAAACAAATATCAAGTGTTTTTATTAGAAGATTTTGGTCCCTTTGTTGTTCATCCCACTTTGATTTATTCATTGAATTTTTTAACTATTCTTTGATTTCCAAATATCAAAAGACAATATAAATAATTAAACAGAAGAGGTAAATCTATTTCTAATCAAAACAAAAGTCGATCAATGTAATTAAACAAAAAACATTCATAAGTGTTATAAAAAAAAAAAAAGGAAGATCAAATTAAATATAAGAAAATGAATTTTAAAGCAAATTCGACTTGCAAATTACAAGTAGGGAAATAAATTAGTTGAATTAGGTACTTATTGCAATTACCTACCTATTGGAAGAACTACTATAAAAACTTATAATTGAGCCTAATTAATTATTTACACCATAATCTTCCTTTTTTTTAATAATTAAATAAAATAAACTTTACTTTTTAGAACAAATATATTTGAACCATCACAAAATTTGATAATTAAGCTTTGTAAGTTTTAATATAAATACTTTTATATTAATACAGTTATTTGTGTTACAAAACCAGTTATTTAGAAATGAATAATTTGCGTTCTATTGTTTTGGGGAGGTAACAGGAAGTTGTGAGTTTTTAACAGGATGTGCTGGTGACCCCATCTTGCATACGATTTCCTACCTCAAGTAAATAGGTTTTCTCCTGAAATCTAAAATTCTTTGTATGTCAGCTACAGAATAAAATTATCCAATGTTATTATTTAGCAGTAATTAAGCGTCTCTACCGTTGGTCGTTTCTTTCAATACAAGAAATACAAATGCTTACTGATTTACAAATGTTGTTATTTCTACTTATGGTAGTACTATTCAGGGTCAATGCAAATTCACCATAAACTATTTTGATAACAACCAAACTCATATTAATAGAAGCAATTCTATTCTAAATTATTCACTCATTGAAACAATGTTATTGTTATTGCTCGGAGCGCCAGTATTCCCTACCCTCAAGTCCTCATCATTTTGTTAGGTGAATTAATGGGCAGTCAATGAATGTTCTTTATATATGAATATTTTGAAATAAAAACATAAACATAAGAAAATTATACATTCATACTGATGATGATTTATGATGATGATGATGATTTATTCATACTGATAAAAAGATTTCACATAAACACGTGAAATAACAATCAATGATCAAACCACAATAAAAAATGGGAAAACAAGACTAAAATCTTTCAACCATAACAAGTGGTCCAACTCAGTTGGGTTTTTGACTCTGACGAAGACCACTTGTTACGGTTGAAATCTCTTAGTCTTGTCTTCCCATTTCTTATTGTGGTTTGATCATTGATTCATACTTATATATATATATATCAATAAAAGTGTGTTATCATCAAAAATAAAGAAAACTTTCTAAACATATCATATATGATGATGACCTTCATTAAAATAGTAAATAATGATAGCATTTGTCTCAACTGAAAGCTAATTTTAAAATTATTGTTGGCTATATTTAGAAATCGCTGGTCAAAGGACAAGTTATTGTTTACTGTGAACTAAACATATCTACAACAGATTATAATTTAAACATATAGATTAATATCTCTGCACTGCTGTTGGTACTGCAATGGTAATTGCTAATCAAGTTTATAAAAGAGACACCCGTTGTTACGGTTGAAAGATCTTGGTTTTTCTTTTAAACTGTAGTTTAGACGTTGATATGTGATAATGTAACTCACTGGATATTTTAATAACTTTTGTAGGTTGCCCAAAACTAGAAATTCCAAGAAATAGATTTGTACAACAAGTTATGACAACTGGGAATACATGCCCACCTGATTATTGGTACAATTTTTAAGAAGACTGTTTGTGTAAGAGAGTACACAATAACTTCGATACCATGAGTAAAGAATGAATTCCACTGGTTCAGCCTTTCATTTTGTTTTATAGTATACTATATCCATTATGGATAGTATACTATCCACGAACCTTTGTGTGACTCAGAAATTATAGCAATAAGTATTGAAATTAATTCGCTGAACATGATTGACAGAGGTAATTGTAATTGTTGTTTCTTTGTATTAAGGCACGAAAACAGATTCTTCTATGACACAAGCTTTTGATATAGTATCCTTAACATGATTCAAGATATTTACACAGATTTACTCATTTACTTTCTAACTTACTTATATTTAAATAAACAGTAAATATATATTTTCAGTTAATATCATAGATGTAGAAGAATTAGTTAAATAAAACCAAATTATAAATCGTAATATTGATTATAATACTGTAAAAAATTATTACTTATAATAGCTACAATTGAAAGTAACTAAGACTTTTATGCATAAAATACCATCGGGTGAGCAAGGTAGATATAATAATATATTAGCTTACTCTGTAAGGTCACTTACAAAGATATGAAGTTCATTTCTGCGAGCTTCGTGATTTGCTCCCCCAGATGTATTTCGTTGATTAGTCTGTCTGCATACTGCTGCAGTCGTCGACACAATTCAAAATAAATCACTTACAATATAGAAAAGCATTCCTAATATACTGCCGCTCATCAAAGAAATAACATTAAAGCAAATCTGATAACTCTACTACAATATTGCAAATAAAAGTTGAATTTATATAAAACATTTTGAGATAATCAAAATTACCATTGAAACAACTGAGCAATAAACAGTTTTTATCTGGAATAATTTTGCGTCTAAATTATACAAACTAGGTGAAGTGTTTGTTTGAAGTTTAATATTGGTTTATTTTATAATTTATAATTCTGACAGAGCAGGACTTTTGAAAGGTAGACAAGAAATGATTAATGAGGAGACTGATGCCAAGTTGTCTGCTTTAGTGAATGCTAAAATAGGCAAGAATTGCCTGCCACCTCGAGAGTCCTGACATAACGCACGAATGCCTCGAGTACACAGTGCTCAGACCTCTGTAGGGCGACTTATATGACTGCATCAATATTTTACGGTTTTTTTTTTGGATAAAAATGTTAAATTTATTAAAATAATTTCATTTCATAAAATGATATTGATTTGTACACAGGAATGATGAAAAATTATCTTGAAAACAAACAATTTAGCGTTAGGTCTGGCTCCCGGTAGCATTCTAGCGTACGGTTGGCCTTCCGTTAGCACTAACGTGAGATCTACCGCTGTATCCCTCCCTCATCGATATCACACATTTCCTACGTTTAATTACTTATTTTTTTAATATAAACTTCACTGTAATAAACTAATTAATTTAAAAATAATCCTTTACATGGAAAATTAGTAATTTTTGGATTATTTGTCAAATCTGTACCTCAGTTTCAATACCTCAGTACCAATTTTATAATTGCAACTGTTTAGTGTATAATCTCTAAAACTGTTTATTGTGAAATTGTGCTATGATTTATATATATATATATATATATAAAATGCGGGACTCTTCGCTCTTCACACCTCCTGATGACGACGATGGTCAAAATATCGATGTGAGTTATGTCTGTGTCTTTCTGTGTGTTTCCTTTGTTTTGAATTTATTTTTGTATATATATAAAGATTTCACATAAACACGTGAAATAACAATCAATGATCAAACCACAATAAGAAATGGTAAAACCAGACAGATCCTTCAACCGTAACAAGCGGTCCTCGTCAGAGTCAAAAACCCAACTGACCCAGTTGACCCAACTGACATCTCAGTTGAAGGATCTTAGTCTTGTTTTTTCATTTCTTATTGTGGTTTGATCATATATATATATATATATATATATACACTTTAACACATAGAAAAGAACACAGAAAGACACTACAGAACTCACTTCGATATTTCGACATCCGTCGTCATCGGGAAGAAATGCGAAGTACTCGCGTTGAGAAGCAAACTGCTACTGGCCTCCAGAGTAACTCGTGGAACCACTGCAATGCTGCTCCCCAGCGGAGGAGAGGAAAAATAGAAATCCCTCCAATATTTATTTAGAAAACAAGATAAAAAATATATAAAATACGAAATAATAATAATAAATAATAAATAATAATAATAATAAAATAATAATAATAATAAAATAATAATAATAATAATAAAATAAGAAATAATTAACGGTACAGGTTGAGACCAGGAGGAGAACGAGCCCCAAGGAGGCATATGAATGCCTCTTCGGAAGCTCTAAGGGTGACATGGGATTTGTTTGAGGATTTGTACCCTGAAACAATCATTGAAAGGGAGGTCATGGGAATTAGCATGGATAGCTATGGGTAGGTCTCTGTGCTGACCAACGGACGCCCTGATTGTTCATACGCAGGCTCAGCTTGGTTGAAGCCAAGCCAACGTAAAAAGCATCACATCGAGTACACTCCAAACGGTAAACGCAGTTACAGGAAGTGCAAGATGTATCAGAAGGAACAGGATAGGAGTTGTTACTGAGAGGGGAAGTAAAGTAAGGACTGGAGTTAATTAGGGGACAGGTTTGGCAGTTACGGCGTTCACATCGCTTCATCCCTCTGCTAGCACAGGGGCTGTTGGAAATATGGGTAAAAATGGATTTAAGGTTGGAAGCTCTACGGTAGGAGAAAGTAGGGGACTGACTGAAAATAGGAGAAGTAGACGAAGAAGAAGAAAGTATAGGAAAGAACTCCCTAATAACAGCGCCGAGCTTGTGGGAGCCTGGGAAAAAAGTAGAAATGAAGGGAGTAGTAATTCTACGATCCCTTCTAGCTGTAGGGCGGTGAATACTCTCAGCAGGAACGACGGAACTGTTGATTATATTACGAGGGTATCCTCGTTCAATAAATTTTTCTTTTAATAGATTAATTTGTTGGGTTTTACTATTAATGGAATTGCAAATTTTATGGATTCTAATTGATAGGGATCTAGGGATAGCTTTCTTTATATGTGAAGGGTGACAACTGTTATAATGGAGGTATTGCTGAGAGTTTTTAAATGAACAGAAGTGGAAAATGAACCGTCTTTAAGAGTGACATCAACATCTAAGAAGGAGAGGGAACTGTTGGATATCTGATGGGTGAAGGAAATAGTGGAGGAAAAGTTCTGAAAGGACTCTAGGAAAAGGTCTAGCTCATGCTTACCATGGGGCCAGATTAGAAAAATGTCGTCAATATACCGGGTGTAGAAAAGGGGGAGAAGTTGACGACTGGAAAGGAAAGACTGCTCTAAGTTGGACATAAAAAGGTTGGCAAAAGAAGGTGCCATGATAGTGCCCATCGCGGTGCCTCTGGTTTGGATGTACAAACTACCATCAAACCGAAAGACATTACGTGTTAGGACAATAAGAGCCAGTTTTGTGAGGAAATTAGTAGAAGGGGTGTGAGGAGAAGATCTGCAGTTTAAGAAGTAACGAAGAGAGTCTAAGCCCTCTTCGTGATCGATGTTAGTGTAAAGAGAGGTAACGTCCATGGTAACCATGAGTAGAGGATGATCAAAGGAGGTGGGGAGAGATATTATTAAGAAGTTGAAGGAAGTGGAAGGTGTCCTTACAGAAGGAGGGTTGACAGCTGACAAGGGGTTGAAGGAAATAGTCCACGAAAGCTGATAGCCTTTCGGTCAAACACCCATAGCTAGACACTATGGGTCTTCCGGGGGGAGGGGAGGTGGGCATTTGAAACGGTTTATGGATTTTGGGTAATAGATAGAAAATAGGAATTCGGGGACAGGAAGGGATAAGTATGTTGATGTCATCAGAGGAGAGGCCCTCAGCTCGGGCACCGTTATTGAGCAAGGTCCTAAGTTCAGAAAGAAAGTCAGAGGTAGGGTCAGAAGTAAGAGGCCGATAAAAGGAGGAGTCGGACAGTTGTCTCATGTCTTCATTGTTTAAGTACAGCGGTCCATAAGCACAACTGTCGAGTCCTTATCAGCAGGCATAATCATAATGGAGCTATCACATTTCAAACTCTTGATGGCAGATCTTACTGAAAAAGTCAAATTGTCACGAGGATTAAGGGATTTAAGAAAAACAGGGTCAGAAATTTTACGGAGGATGGAGGTAATGTATAGTTCAAGGGGGTGGGACGCGGGAAGAGTTGGTGGTTCAAGAGGAAATATATATATAAATATATATTTCGTTGAGGAGGGGTATCCAGAAGTCGGGCACCATGTAGATTTTGATAAAAGTAGGCATACATATTAATTTTATTAATAATGAAATCATCATTCATTATTTAGAATGTTAACAAGAATTTGAGGATTTGTACTTTAATTATAAAATACAGAGGTTTAAATTGTTCCCCTTCTGCATTGACACATGCATCAATCAATGCATGCTTAGAGGTGTTAGAGATGGCGTTAGACATTCTTTACCATCAATTCAATTCAATGATTATTATCCAATCAATTCAATCATTGAATGATGATTTATTCATCATTCAATTGATGAATGTGTTAATACTGAGGGTGAACAATTTGAATATCTGTTATGATTATGATCAATAAAATTTATATTCCTATATTTTTATAAAAATCTATATGGTATATAGTATATCTGAGTGTTAGGTGGGGTTGATTTATAACATGAATGAGTAATGAGATCTAACCGGTCTTAAATACTTAGTTTGGAATGTGAGAAACATTCCTGTATCTCAGGGAATTGAACAGAAATAACTACAGAAAGAAAATATTTTGTGGATTAAATTATATTATTGTGGATTATTATACAATTAAATTATCTGACATAAAGAACTTTGTTATAATGAAACTGAATACACATTTCTAAAAGGCGTCTATGTGGCCAAAAGAAAGTTGGTTTAATACTTTGAAAACAAAAATGTATCCAGTTCTGGTATTATTTTCTAACAAAAGCAACATATTGATTTGATCGTGATAATGGTACTAGATCAGAAATTCCCAAAGTGGGTTCCTTAACGGACTGTCTGGGGTTCCCCCAAAAACATTTAGAGAAAACAGTTTTCTAAAAATTTCTTTTTTTTAGTGGGTATGGATTTATTCTGTGTTTTTTGAGAATCATGAAACCGATAATACTTATACGCATAAGTAGAAGTGACCAAAATTTTATTCATATTTAGGATAAATCACTAGTCAGTTTTTGGAGCTATCTGATTCCCGAATTTCTTTCTATTGTAAAAATAGCACTTCACAGATTGCTGCCACTTCCCGCTACCCAATTTTGTAGAACCGGATCTTCCTTTTACACTGCCATAAAAACTAAATACCAAAGTAGACTGACTTAATGCTAGGTCTGACTTGAGAATCAAACTTTCAACTATAAAACCAAAAACGATTACAAAATAAGCTTTGTGTTAAAGTTGCTAATAATTCTGTTTCATGTGATATGTACTTGTGGAAGATATGAAAATTAAAATTTTTTAGTTTTGAATTTTTCTCCAAAAAAAATACGCATTGCAGTAATATTACTTTTTAATCGTTTTTAAACATACTATTTATAAAAGCATACGAAAATATATATATTATGATTGTATAAAATCATTAGAATCTGGGGTTCCTAGGAAAGTTACTGAAGCAAAAAGGGTTCCGCATTGAAAAAAGTTTGAAAAACTCTTTACTGGAATATAGAGCAGAGATTCTCATACTTATGTATATCAATTTTAGGGCTCTATTTCAGAGAAACGTATCCAGGTTGATTATTTGCCTAGAGTGCCATGTTTAAATAACACAATTTAATACATTGGTGACTATCTATGACAAATTATCAAATTATGACTATTGACAAAATATGACATCTGACATAATAAATTATTATGACTAATATCTCTAAAGAATTAGACATAGTATCAAGTCAAAAAATTGCAAAAAAAAAAAAAAAATTGTATAATTGTGTTTAAATAAATGAGATGCAATATGTTACAAAATAAATTTTCATTTGTTTTTGTATTGGCTCCAAAATTTGACTCACAAGAACCTACGTGCTTTACTAGCTACTTACGTTGTTCTCGTGGTTAACGTTTTTACCGACCTTCATATAGCGTAAGTTGAAAGACATTTATTTCAGACATAAGCACAAAAGTAGTTTCATTTCAAGAATATTCAAACTGAATTAAAGTAGCCTAGTTGTCACACTATGTGATTTTAAAATAAAATATTTTATCATTTGTGAAAGTCTTTGTGATGGTGTACAGTACAAACCTTCTTGGAAATATTGAGACAACATGAAATCTCCCAAACAACCATATATTGTATTTAGCTTAAAGCAATCAATAATGGCCATACAATGATTATACGAGGTGTGTAAATAAAGTAGTGAGACTGGCAACGTCGCTTTCGATCTGGCAATGCTGGAGACGCGTGGCCTTGAGTAGCGTCAGGTGCACGTGTGATGCGCCTCCAGTATGAATCTGAACTCGCCACAGTCATTTGTTTGTCCGTAGCGTTGGTTTTCGTGAAATGTTTTTTTCTTGAGCGTTTTAAAAATGAGTGACCTCAAAGTTGAGCAGCGGTGTGCAATCAAATTTTGCTTCAGACTTGGACATAATGCAACCGAAACTTTTGAAAAACTTCAGGAGGCCTATGGAGAACGTGTTTTATCAAGGGCACAGGTTTTTCGGTGGTTTAAGGAATTTTCAGAAGGAAGAGAGTCGATTGAAGATGAACCACGAAGCGGAAGGCCTTCAAGTGCAAACACCGATGAAAATGTCAACAGAGTACGGAACCTTGTGCGTTCAGATCGACGCTTGACAGTCAGAATGATCGGGGAACAGTTGAATTTGAATCACACCTTCGTTAATCACATTTTGACCAATGAATTGGAGATGAGAAAAATTTGTGTGAAAATGGTTCCGAAAAACCTTTCCCAAGACCAAAAAGATCTCAGAAAGGGAAGGAGTCTTGATTTTTGGGTTCAATTGAAAATGATCCCCGTTTTCTTGAAAGTGTCATTACTGGTGACGAGTCAAGGGAACCTCAAGGGAACTCATTTCGGGACACTACAAAACATACAAACTGCTGTAACCGACCAGCTGAAGGCCATTCCAGAATCCGAGTTCCAGCAATGCTACAATGATTGGAAGGACCGTCTCCAGCGCTGTGTGGCTTCCGAAGGGAACTATTTTGAAGGTGACAATATCACATTGTAATTATATTTGAATAGAAAATTTAAAAAAAATCAGTCTCACTACTTTATTTACACATATCGTATCTTTCAATCTGAAATTTCTTACCACAAATTGTACCGAAATTAGTGCAAACAATAATTTCTGTACAATGATTTTACCGTTCAATCGTAAATATCAGCAGAAATTGTACCAAATTTAAATATAACAATAGTTTTCCCAATATGAAAATGGGAAAACAAGACTAAGGTCTTTCAACCGTAACAAGCGGTCTTTTTTGGCACGGTCAGAGTCAAAAACTGACTTCGTCAGTCAGGTGGGTTTTTGACTCTGACTATGACCACTTGTTATGGTTGAAAGATCTTAGTCTTGTTTTAATATTGTGGTTTGATCATTGATATATATATATATATATCAAATAGTTTTCATATGATAGTGATATCTTTCAGTTTGAAATTTCTTGAACTGGGTAGCCTTTCAACATATATGTTTATTTAAATTTAGCCTATATTTTTTTTGTTGAGTAAAGTATTTTTATTTCTGCATCTTTCACAGCAGTATTATAAGAATATTACTGACAATAATCATATAATTCATATCGTAAAATTTAGTTTAATATAACATAATACATGTACTAATAATAATACACTAATAATAAATTAAACATTTTTTGAAACCAGCTTCATTTTTTTCTAAATAGAGCATGTTTGTTAAATATGTTACAAGTATATGACATAAGGCGCTCAAACAAATTTCAAAACATAAGAACAAGAGAAATAGATTAACAAATGAATAAAATTGTGAAAGTATAATGAGATTAAAGAAACTCTTTTTGGATTGAAAGATAAAAAGGAGGGCTTGACTAAAGAAGGCTAAAAGTATTTCAACTTATTAATGCTGAAAGCTAGTGCAAGACAAACTTAAATCATTTTTAATTAAAGCTCATTCTATAGGCTTTTGCTGATTATATCATTAGTGTTAAAAAATGTTTCTCTTTTTAGTGAGTTAACTTACTTTTTTTTATCTCATTGTATTTAGTTGACAAACAAAAATAATATTATTTTCCTCCTCTTTTTTTTAACATGTACTTTACTCATGTTATTAAGGTGTAACTATGCAAGGATTGAAAGAATGGTGTAGAACAACTGTCTTAACACTGCCTATATATATATATATATATGAAAACAAACCACAAGGAAAAAAAAAGAAAACAGATGGAAAAAATGCTCTGAGGCCTTTCAATTTATGTCATCAGAGAGCAAACAAGGTAAACCAAGGCAAACAAGGTTACCTTGTTTGCTCTCTGATGACATAAATTGAAAGGCCTCAGAGCATTTTTTCCATCTGTTTTCTTTTTTTTCCTTGTGGTTTGTTTTCATTGATTGCATCACGTGTTTATTGTGATTTATCTGCATATATATATATATATATATATATATATATATATATATATATATTATATATATATAGACCTACCCATTGCTATCCATGCTAATTCCCATGACCTACCTTTCAATGATTGTTTCAGGGTACAAATCCTCAAACAAATCCCCGAGTCTAATCCCCATGTCACCCTTAGAGCTTCCGAAGAGGCATTCATATGCCTCCTTGGGGCTCGTTCTCCTCCTGGTCTCAACCTGTACCGTTAATTATTTTTTATTTTTTTTTTATTTTATTATTATTATTATTTTATTATTATTATTATTTTATTATTATTATTTTATTATTATTATTTATTTTTTATTATTATTATTTTGTATTTTATATATTTTTTATCTTGTTTTCTAAATAAATATTGGAAGGATTTCTATTTTTCCTCTCCTCCGCTGGGGAGCAGCATTGCGGTGGTTCCACGAGTTACTCTGGAGGCCAGTAGTAGTTTGCTTCTCAACGCGAGTACTTCGCACTTCTTCCCGATGACGACGGATGTCGAAATATCGAAGTGAGTTCTGTAGTGTCTTTCTGTGTTCTTTTCTATGTGTTAAAGTGTATATATATATATATATATATATATTCTACAGATATATTATTTGAAATATATTTAGAAATATATATATAAAGTTTAATATTATTAAAAAGTCAATCATATTTTTTATATCACTGGTGGAGTCGCTCGACTAGTTTCGTAAAGACTTCATCATTAGTTCCATTGATGATGCAGCTTTTGGAAAACCTGTCGGGCGGCCCCCACCTCCGAGGTATACGAGGTATGACGGAAGTTTATAATGTTTCAGTATATATCTTGAATATATATATAAAAAGATTTTACATAAACACGTGAAATAACAATCAATGATCAAACCACAATATGAAAATCGGAAAACAAGACTAAGATCTTTCAACCTTAACAAGCGGTCTTTTTTGGCACGGTCAGAGTCAAAAACTGACTTCGTCAGTCAGGTGGGTTTTTGACTCTGACTAAGACCACTTTTTATGGTTGAAAGATCTTAGTCTTATTTTAATATTGTGGTTTGATCATTGATATATATATATATACCTAAAATAAACAGTGACACATAGACTGAAACATAACAAAAGACTCACTTTTCAATATTTCGACCATAATGGCGGTCGTCCTCAGGAAAAGAAGTGAATTGACGGAGGGACGACAGTCAACTCTAAGTCAGTCAAACAAAGTGAATTGTCGTCTCTCCTTCAATTCACTTCTTCTCCTGAGGACGACCGCCATTACGGTCGAAATATTGAAAAGTGAGCCTTTTGTTATGTTTCAGTCTATGTGTCACTGTTTATTTTAAGTGTTATCTGTCCTGCCGGACCGTTTTTCGTTTATCATGGTATATATATATATATATATATATATATATATATATATATATCAAAGATCAAACCACAATATGAAATAGGAAAACAAGACTAAGATCTTTCAACCGTAACAAGCGGTCTTCGTCAGAGTCAAAATCCCAACTGAAACAGTAGATGCAGAAAACATCTGGTGAGGAGTTGAGAAGAATGGGAGGGAAGAGTGGTATTTTAAAAGGGTGAAAGCGCAGGAAAGGACTAATGTCCAGAAAGGGATTTTTGGGGAAACAAAGGATTACAGTAAGAAAGAGCAAAAATCTATCCGCTAGCTGTCAACCCTCTTTGAAGAGGCTATTGCCCTCGTGACGAAAGTATCAAGTTTGAAGAGACCGTTACTAATGTTTATAATATTTGATCTATTCAATTTAATTAGAGAGGATTCAATAATATTTCTTAACAACATTGATTTTTCATAGGTAATAAATTTAGCTCCTGTCCAATCAATATGATGATTTTCATTTTTTATATGCAAGAATAAGACACTACTTTTTTCCTGTAGTGTCTTATTCTTACTTATACATTCTTATTCTTACATTCTTACATACTTACGTTGTATTGGTGTTGCTTTACACGTGTCTTTAGTGATTTACCAGTTTGACCAATATAAATTTTATGGCAATTTTTGCACGGAATTTTATAAACACTACCGGACTCCAATTCTCTGGGAGATTTTTTTATTAACATATTGCCCACGTTATTACGATTAGAAAACACTATATTTAAATCTAGTTTTCTCGCTAATCTTGGAAGGGGGTCCAATGGCTCATGATATGGCAAAACTATAGAATTTGACAATGAACGGGGCTCTGTTGAAGTATTAGAGAAAGTTTTTTTAGCACCCTTCAAAGCTAAATCGATATAAGAGGAGGGGTATTTTAATGAAAGGGCAATTGGCCTAATGTTGTTAATCTCTTCATTAAGAAATTCAGGAGAGCACACTCTTAACGCCCTCAAAAACATATTTCTAAAAACAGAAATTTTAACATGTTTTGGATGGGAAGAATAAAAGTGAACATATTCAAGTACATTCGTAGGTTTTCTATATGCACTAAAGCTAACTCATTAGGTAACTTATGGATCAGGACATCTAAGAAGGGCAAACTGCTTATCCCCCCTCCTAAGTAATTTATACATAGAGTTCTTTTAAAGTAAAATGTTAAGCTCAATGTTGCCTAGACATGTTAAATAGTATAGATATGTTGATGATATACTTTGCATCTGTCCTAATTCTTTAAATAAAGATGATTGATTTCCTAATAAAATTGAATTCATCAGTGCCGACAATCAAATTCACAATGTAAGAAGAAGTAAGTGGTAATTTGCCTAGATGTCCTGATTTACTTTGTATATTGGAATTTCTAGTAAGACTAAAGCAGAGGAAGAAAGTAGCAGAAATAACTGGAAACAATTTTGAGAGAAGAAATTATATTGTGTATTTTATATATATTTATATTATAAATTATAATATGTTTAAATATTGAACAATTCTTAAAAAAATATTAAAGATGTGTATCATTTATTAACTATAAGAAGTGCTGAATCTACTTGAGATAATGCTTGGGTCAATGGTGATAAAAAGTGCATGAAATTTAATCCGGGAAACCCATTTTTATTCCGGTGCTTCGGACATCCTTGTTCTTCCCACGGACTGTCACACCCTTTCTCTGAAATGCATCTTTGTTTTTTTTTTCTACTTCTTTGCAAAAAGAGCTTTCAATCTCTTTTATTCTAAATATAGGAGCTTTTCTTAACATTCTCTTGTTTTAATCTCTATGTATGAAATAATATCACATTCAGAAATATACTTATTTTAAATCACTTTTTTTTTTAAAATCAACATATTTTTGTTGAAATTTCGTTATTTTTCTAGAAAAATTATCCATGATTACGGCATGGATAACTTTTAATAAGATATCTGAAAACAAAATTGCATAACAGTCGATTTATTCAGACGATTAACAGTAAAACTATAAAACATAGAAATGCTCAGGTTTTAGTTTAAATATAATAAAAGAAGTCAAGAGAAAGTCAAGAAGTAGACTTTATTTATTGTTTGGTTTACTGGATTAGTCATTCAAAACATTATGACAAGAATATTTCTTTCCTGAAATATATTAACACAGAGATGATGAAAAGATTTAATCTTTCTATGATTTGTTGAAGAGTAACTGATTCTATTATTCTATAAAAAATAAGTTAATTAGTTAAGAAATAAATATAAATAAAGAAAATAGATTCATATTAAAAAGAATACCTGTAAAAAACAATTTCATTTCAAGATAATTTTTTGTAAAATGCATTATTGTAAAATTACAATTTTACCTTAAAATATATATTGTAAAAAGCTAATCAAATTGTATCCACATAAACATGTTTAGTAGTCTAAACAACGCGTTTCAAACTAGTAGTGTTCTTCTTCAGGCATAAAACTAAAAAATGTAATTACGTCAGAGTATAGTGTTAAATAAATAGTACAATATAATCAGAAAACAGATACGTACATAGCCAAGCTATAGAGTTTGTGGCACAACTAATGTGACATCTGCACTTTTAATATCTATCGAAAACCTATATACACAGATTCTATAATACATGCTACCTCTTTCTAACCAATGCTTCATAAATTAACCACATTTCACTCAATGATTCAATGCCTTTTCTCTATGCCATTATCTGGGTAAAACAAATGCGAAGGATACAAACTATTAAAACTATAGCAAAAAACAAAGGATATTCTATTGATTTAATTAACAAGTTAATAACAAGAAAAGTGAGAATCAAATCATCAGACGTGCATTCCCTATAAACAGTTCATCTACAAAAAGCACACAGATCTGAACTGTAATCCCATTCATTGCTTATCCATCCGTCAGGATAGTTAAAATACTACAAAAAAAAGTTTCAGAAACTCAGGTGACTTAAAGTCTCTGTTATCCTCTAAAATAGTTAGTCAGTCGTGCTCTAATTGCCCATCACTTTACATAGGCATGACACCCGGATCCTTTAATAAATGAATTACAGAGCATACACAAGAGGTCAAACACAAAATCAGAAGAGTTGAGATAGCGACACAAATAAAGTTAAAACCTTAGTTTTAACTTATAATTTATTCTAATCATCTTCATTATTATTATTTATGTATTTAATATTTATATTCCCGGATTTTTCTTAGTTCCAGTTACTTCCTTCTTAATATTCTTCATTATTATATTTTTTTAAGTTTCCATTATTTATATTTCCTCATTTTCTTCAGTTTCACTTATTATTTCTCAGCTCTTCACTTATCCCTAGTTTATTATTTCTTACTTGATTTGAACCGGGCACGCGTGAGACCACTGTTGGTCCCCAATTGTTGCTTCGCAACTACGCTTGGTGTCCACATCTCTTCTCTCCTGATGATAGTTCAACCAAAAATTAGGGACTGTAAGTGTGCTCGTATCTTTGCTCTGTTATACGAGGTGTGTAAATAAAGTAGTGAGACTGGCAACGTAGCTTTCGATCTGGCAACGCTGGAGACGCGTGGCCTTGAGTAGCGTCAGGCGCACGTGTGATGCGCCTCCAGTATGAATCTGAACTCGCCACAGTCATTTGTTTGTCCGTAGTGTTGGTTTTCGTGAAATGGTTTTTTCTTGAGCGTTTTAAAAATGAGTGACCTCAAAGTTGAGCAGCGGTGTGCAATCAAATTTTGCTTCAGACTTGGACAACTTGGACTTTTGAAAAACTTCAGGAGGCCTATGGAGAACGTGTTTTATCAAGGGCACAGGTTTTTCGGTGGTTTAAGGAATTTTCAGAAGGAAGAGAGGCCTTCAAGTGCAAACACCGATGAAAATGTCAACAGAGTACGGAACCTTGTGCATTCAGATCGACGCTTGACAGTCAGAATGATCGAGGAACAGTTGAATTTGAATCACACCTCCGTTCATCACATTTTGACCAATGAATTGGAGATGAGAAAAATTTGTGCGAAAATGGTTCCGAAAAACCTTTCCCAAGACCAAAAAGATCTCAGAAAGGGAAGGAGTTTTTGGCCAGTAAAAACATTCCTGTTGCTCCTCAGCCTCCTTATTCACCAGACTTGAGTCCTTGTGACTTTTTCCTCTTCCCGAGATTGAAAAATCACCTCAAGGGAACTCATTTCGGGACACTACAAAACATACAAACTGCTGTACCGACCAGCTGAACGCCATTCCAGAATCCGAGTTCCAGCAATGCTACAATGATTGGAAGGACCGACTCCAGCGCTGTGTGGCTTCCGAAGGGAACTATTTTGAAGGTGACAATATCACATTGTAATTATATTTGAATAGAAAATTTAAAAAAAATCAGTCTCACTACTTTATTTATACACCTCGTATATATCCTCCTCCCCCTCCCCCCTCCGCCCCCTCCTCCCCCTCTTCCCCCTCGAGATTCGTGGGTGTTAGTCCTTTTTCTTGTGTTCTCTAGCTGTAACTTTAATTATAAATATATATATAATGAGATGATATTTTTCAGTAACTAGTGATTAAGGAATTATTAAATAGGTTTGTTGCTTTTGCCATACATATTTTTATTTCAAACATTTTTAAAATATTAACCCGTAGATTTTATTAAGCATTTGTCATTAATAAAAAAGTTAAAGGTAACTTTCGTTATTTTTTCCTATAATAAAAGAGTACAAGAGTTTCAAATAAAGTTTTCAGTTATTCCAGCTTTCTTGAAATACTTTGAGGAACATCTGATACGACTGCTATTAATTAGGGACAATTGGTTTTGGAGTTTTTATCATATTAGTAGCAAGAGCTCTTGAACTAAACTGAACTCAATTGGTTTCAGCGTTTTTGATTGAAAACAAAGTAATTATCTTAGGGCAATAATGAAAGTAAAGTTCGGTTTATAAATAGACATTGTTATTTTGAGGGAGCTTAATAAATAAATTGAATTACAAATACAGAAATCTCTTACATCATGTACAATATATTTTTGCTTCATCGGTTTTGTATTGGACCCTGTTTAGTGTCAAAGGTAATTGTATGTATAAACCATTTATGCTAATCACCGTTGTATCACGTGAATTAAGCGTGCAGTGATTGTATCATAAATCCTTAGTAATTTTATTTATTTGTAACCTGCTATTTAACAAAATCGTAGCAATCATACAAAATACGATTTTCTTATTTTGATAGATATACCACTTTTGATATTTAGTGAGCTTTATTTTTCAATTTTTTTATGATGCCTGTATGAGTGTGAGTAATTGGGTGGTTTTGCATGTAAAAGTATAATTTTACATCAAGGTTACACAGTGTCATGGCTTATATTGATAATTAAAGCAAGTGGTCTATATACCTTTTTCCAACGTCATATCATGATCAATTGTGCATAAAAATGTAACATTTACTCGTATTACTTACCGTTGATTCTAAAAACGTGTGAATAATTTCTAGTTACAATTTTTGAGGATGAATTTTGAAACAGTACAAAAAGATGAACCTTAACGTGAATAGTTTTTACCATGAATTCATAAAAAAAGAAGCTTGTTATATAATACATCAATTTATCTCATTAGTTGTGTAATCCGTAATTGTGTAGTATTTACCCCCAATATGACATTAGATTATATTTTTTTCATAATTACTAATTTTTAATTTCTTTAATTTTACACAACATATGTTTTAAATTTTGTAAATTACATAATAGTTTTCCAATAGAATAGCAAAGTGTTCAGACAAAAAATAAAGCCCTAAGCTACCCTAGCTTTGTGTAATAAAATAAAAATTAATTAATTGTTTTTATACAAACGTATGTTTTTGCTTTAACATAAAGGTAGAAATTCTAAAGGTGTTACAAAGAAAACTGATATTTGCTGTATAATGTAAATATTGTTAAAACAGAATCAAATGGAAAAATAAGCTGTTGTTTTGAATGAGAGATGAATCCAACGTTCTTAATCAATAAGAATAAATAACAATAACGGGACCATTCCTTGCTTGAAAGCATTAACTAAATATCACACTTTGATTTTGAGAGCATAAATGTTGTAGATATAGAACAAGATGAGCAGGGAAAAATAATACTGAAAGTGTTTATTTATCTATATACTTATAAAACTCTAATGTTCTTATTTAAATATTTCCACACGCTCTAAACTGCAACACATTTCTAATTTTCTGGTTCTAGTTGAAATGTAACTCCAACAAAAATCAGTTGATATACATAAGAAGTTTTTAACTCCATTCTGAAGTTTTTACTTCAGGATGTTTATTTCAGACTTAGTGCGTTTGATTGTATGATCGTCGGTACAGTTACACGATAAATTGAGTTAGAGAAATCGGATATGTGTGTTATCGAAAGAAGAAATATGCAAGAGATATTTTAAAAGGGATAAAAAGGAAAAAAGAATAAAAAATTTAGTTTTAGGCCGTACAAATGACTTCAAGAACAAATAAGGAAAACCTTTGCCACCAATTGATGGAAACTTCCTAGACAAAGTTATTGCTGTCGTTAGCTCTGACATTATGCTCTCATTTGTTTTGCTGACTTTGTCAGCCTTCTTTTGCCTTTCCATATCTTTACGTTCTTTAATATACCTCTATTACTTTCCTCTCTTCTCAATACCACTCTCGCGTCCGCTTTCTATTTCTCTATCATCATGAAACTGGCGAGAACCGAAAAAGCTTTAGACTCTTTTCAAAAATGTTTAAATGTAGTTTTCACGTGATTTCTATTTTATATTTTAAACGTGAAATACAACAGTGGTAGCGTGACCTTGTGTCGTCATAAAGATTAAATATAGTTACGAAGTGTCACCAATGGGTGTCCATCCGATTTCCGCTACAAAATCAAAAAGCTAAAGAAGAAACCATGAAACAAAATTACATTTAAATACATGAAAATGTAGTCAAAGTATGCAATAATACAAAAACAACAACAACAAAATTATGAAATAAAGTATGGTCAGTTTTTGGAGTTCAAACCAAACTTTCTCATCTGTGACTTTGATTTTATTTAAAAGTTAAACCAATTTTTATTCACTGTTATAGAAATCTAAGGGTGGAAAATATTTAAAAATATTAAATATTTATCTAAAAGTAATATAACCAACATTCTTAACAAGTCCATGAACAAAGAAAACTAAGAATATTTGAAAATAAACAACTATTGATTTTACATGAAAAGGGTGTTAAATGTAAATATCAAATAACTGTTTTAGACAACCGAGTATTTGTAAAGATGAAAATTAAAAAAATTTTCATACGAGAAATACAAAAGTACCAAGAAAACTATTTCGCGTCGAGAAATAGTAAATTTTTTTTTTACTTTAATTACAAAAATTAACTAAATTTTAATAAAAACCCATTTTGAAATCACTTATCACACCTTGATATAAACTATTTGAATTAGCTAGGTCACTTCTACAAATGAGGGAGGTTTAACTCGTTTTCATATAAAATATGTTAACCGTTTTTTTCTTTATATGTAATAAATATATCCTCAAATTCTTCTTTAATACTTATTAATTTAATCTAGTTTTTATTTTTTTTTTATTTCTTCTGTTTCTGTCTGTCACCGTAATCGAGCAGCACTCATAAGTGCCGTCGTGTTTTCGAAGTTCATATCTATCTACTTGATCATTATGAATACAAAATGTAGTAGTGTTCTTTCAAACTCTCTTATGTATTTCCTTTCTGTGAATTTATTATAAATAAATATTGTCTTCCACAATTTGGTAGCAGTTTTGCGGAATCGTTATTAAAAATGACACCACATTTAGCTTTTTAATGTGATAATAACTGAAACATGATAATAACCGTTTCAGTTTTTTAAAATTTATAAGTAACGCACTCTTTGTCATGTCCACATTAAAAAATAACCTGCTATTGTTAACATTTTGTAATCCTCACTGAAGTTGTACTTTTCAAGAAGATTATGTCAATAAGAAAATACGATGATGTTAAGAAAATACGATGATGTAATTAAGGCTGTTTGGTGATGAATATAAGGCGAAGCAAGATTTATACGAATAATGAATATTTATTTTTAAGTATTCAACACAACACATTTCGAAATATAATTATAATTAAAGAAATAAAATATATATAACCCAAGTTTTATGAAAATTTGGTTTATTTTATTCGTTCAATTCAAATTTTTAACGGGAATATTTTTGCTTCATTTCAAATTTTTCTTGTAATTTCTTTGTGCTTAAGCCTATACACAAAGTTTGAAAAAATAAATTACACGTTATATTGACAGTTTGAATTGAACCTTAGATGCCACCCTATTATTAGTAAATTCTGATTTATTCCCAATTGTCACACATTTTGGTGAAAAGCAAACTTGTAATTTAATTGTTGATAATCAATTAATTTTCGTATCTTCTTTAATGTAAGATATCATTATCAAGCGTCATACCTCGTCTATCGCTGATAAAGTCGCCCGACTGGTTTCGCTATGGCTGCACCATCAATGGGACTCCCATTTAATAATGGGATGATGTAGACATTGCAAAACCGGTCGGGCGACTTCACCAGTGATAGACGACGTATGATGGTTGATAATGATATCTTATTTACTAACCTCTGTGGTACTAACAATATGCATGTATTCTTTAATGTAGCTACCGTGTGGACGTATTATAAAACTTTATGCAAAAACATTTATCAAACTCAAAGAAAATTAATGCCTTAATATTTTGAATATTGCTTTAGCTATTTTTCTGTTATAACTTAAATAGAATCATTGTTGTAGAACAGTAATACTAAACCTGAACTTCAATAGACTTTTGTGTGAGGTCTAAAGCATATCATGGTATAAGGAATGCTTTATAGTTCACTAAATGAACTTAACTTTCTATTTTTCGAGCTTAACTTCATCTTGTGTCATGTGCATAAATATTTAGCTTAAGGATTCATTGTATAAAACAATATCAGAGGTACGAAGCGATATAAGAGCCATTTAATGAAACAAAACTTGGTATGTAGACAATGAAATGAAGCAAACATTGATATATGTACAATTAATAAAGCTAATATTTGCACGTCTTCTATATGAATAAAGTAAATATTGGTATATGGCCAGTGAGTGATACAAACATTGGTATATGACCCATTTAATGAGGAAAACATGTGTATGTAGCCCATTGGTATATGGCACATTTAGTGAAGAAACATTAGTATGTGACCTATTAAATAAAATAAACATTGATAAGTGGCCAATTACATAAAGTTTAGGCCATTTAATGAAGTAAACATTGCGGTCCGTTTGATGAAAAAAAAACTTTTGCATAAGGCCCATTTAATAAACCAAGAAGAATTGATATCTAACACATTGAATGAAACCAACTTTGGTATACAGTCCATTTAATGAAGTAAACATTGGTATGTGGCCCACTTAATTTTTAAAAACAGTAACTTAACTAAATAGTTAAAAGAATCACAATATATCTTAATTAATGAAGTTATTTTAACATGTTGCGAGGATTATTAAAGATTGATGCCAAGAAAGTGCCCCAATGTCACAAAAAACAATTAATAATTAGCTTTTGTTCGTTAAGGTAATGCAAACCGATACCAAGTCTTTCCATAATAAAGAATAGAGATTATTTTTTAAAGATAAGAAGCAAAAAAAAATTATTTGCAGTTTTCATGGGTTAAAAAACTGATTGAAAATTTAAATGAAACTGAATACGTGATAAAATTAATGAATGCCTAACAATTGTTTACCTTTTTACTAAATTACTGTCACTTATTTTTTTTACACTGATACTGTAGTGTAACATTATTTACACATGTTTTATTTATTAACATCATATTTGTCTATTTTAAATCTTGGTTCCCTTATACAAAATATTTTGGGTTAAATAACGAAATTTGTTTAAAATTATCATCCATGGAAAAGAAATATTTTTTTTCTTTGACATATATTTCAAACGTAATATTGTTTTAAACATATAATTACTCTATTCTAAAATATGAATATATTGAAAATTTTTATTTACTTGATTTTGAAATCATAGTACTAATACTTGATATCGTCAAATTTATTTAATAGTTTTCATTATGGAATCCTCTCTCAACTCTGATTCTTATAATACCATCCGGAATGTCAAATAAATAAAGTCAACTTTAGAGTAAAGCGTGACTAAATTGCAGTCCCGGTAAGAAGGACAATCGCAATAGGCACTCTGCTTCTTATAATAATACAGAGTGCAAAAGAGGGATGTATTTTGAGGAGGCCAAAATTAATTTAACAATCTATTTTTCAATAGTAAGATGATTGAAATTTAAATGCGGTATGATTAAAACCTTCAATAATAACTGAACATTGAAAACAGCTTTGATAATATACCATTATCCAATTTTCCAATACTTTAAATTTTTAAAAAGTACTTCCAACTGCATTTCATAAGTATAAAAACACTTTACGTTGTTAAGTAAGCAAGTATAACTTTACTGTACATTACAACAATACCTTTGATGTTGATTATTCTACTTCTGCAATGCTACTCTTTATCACTAGAAATGGTATAAACATTTAAAAATAGATATAATAAAATTATTTGTTTGATCTATTTGATTCAAGGAAACTATATGCAAATATATGTTATCACAAATCATTTTTTACCTTCATTACATGAAGAAATAGTGGTTATTATTCAATCAAACGGATTTCTACTGTATTCAATGTACAGGGTGATTGAAAAGTAACTCCCTATTTTAAAAAAACTATAATTTATTTTTAAAATATAATTTCTACAATTAATGAATATGAGAAGGAAGTATAATGCATGGGCTTTTATTTAAAATTCCATATGGGCGCCTTTATTTGCCACCAGCTTCTCAAGTCGACCAGGAATCGCATCAACTGATTTCGCAAGAAACTCTTGTGGGATGGAAATCATAACTTCTCGATTCGCCCTTCAAGTTCTTCCAAATTTCTTGGTTTGGTTGAGTAGACTTCCTCTTTCAGCCAACCCCAGAGAAAAAAGTCGCAGGGTGTTAAGTCAGGACTTCTTATACTTCCTTCTATAAATTAATTATAGTTTTATAATAATTCTTCTAAAATAAATTATAGTTTTTTTTAAAATAGGGAGTTACTTTTCAATCACCCAGACATGACTTGGATCTACTGCTTTAATTTCTTGTCCAAGAAAAATATCAATTATTTTTGTTATATCCTGTATAGCAACAGATTCAGAATGAACATCAAACATTATTACTCCAGTATTAACCATTCTGATTTTAAATATTTATTATTAGCTAATACTAGTTTTATAACCATCTTTTCTAAGACAGAGTCAAATATTATTACTTCCCGTGTTAAATGATAACTTCTTATACACAGAATGTTTAAATAATGCATTTTACGTTACTTTCGTGGGTGTTTCAGTTTTTGACATGTAATTGAAGTCTGATATTTGTCACACTGTTGTTTTTATATTCTAGTTGGACAGCTCTACCATAAAGAGTCTATATATTTTATCTGATATCCACCCGTTATTGATTCTAACTATTATTTATTTATCTATATTGCTCTTTTTCATAGAGTTAAAAAAGAGTTTTACAATATGTGCTATACTTAGACGGTTTCCATGGTTATTTTGTTTTCATAATAATAACTTTTGGAAATTTAAAAAGCAAATAAAGGTAAGAAAAATATCTGATTATTAAATAAAATTTTATATACTTATTATAGTTAAAAAACTTCTAAGGATTGATTGATGAGAACCGTACGTAAAAAACAGGTGGTTAAGGCATAGGTATGTTATAAATATTTTGACAGGATCATGACTTCTTCGGCGTACAATCAATTCTATCTACAAACACCTTTCAAGAATCAGTCTGAATCAACATTCTGATTTCGAAGAATTAATAGAGTCATTTAGAAAAAAACTTTGGATGAAACGGGAAGCAGATAGAGATATCTACAAGATAAGAAACTTGTAGCGGCTTTTTCTTTGTTTGTTATCGAATTTCTCCCGAAATTTTAGAGAAAGATCTCCTGACTGTTTCATTTATTACACAATTTAATTCATGAGTTAGGAATTGTCTACTGCAGATTCAGTAGATGGAAACCAGGGGTTCCCTAACGGACTGTCTGGGGTTCCATGAAAAACATTTAGTAAAAACATTTTTCTAAAAATTTTTTTGTGGGTATGGATTTATTGTGTATTTCTTGAGAATCATGAAACCGAATAATGTTTATATCTACATATACCCATAAGTAGAAGTGGTTAAAATTTTATTCATATTTAGGATTAATCGCTAGTCAGTTTTTAGAACTATCTGATTCTCCAATTTCCTGCTATTGCAAAAGTAGCACTTCACACATTGCTGCCATTTCTCACTACCTACTTATGTGAAACTGGATTTTCTCTTTAAACTGCCATAGAAACCAAATACCGAAGTAGACTTAATCATGGGGCTAACTTGAGAATCAAACTCTCAACTATAAAGCCAAAAATGATTACAAAACAAACTCTGTGTTAAAATTGCTAGTAATTCTGATTTAAGTGCTATGCACTTGTGGAAAATATAAAAATTAAAATCTTCTAGTTTTGAATGTTTATTCGAAAAATACACTTTGCAGTAATATTACTTTTTTTAATTGTTTTTAAACATATACTATTTAAAAAGGCATATGGAAATATTTATATTGTGATTGTATGAAATCATTAGAATCTGGGGTTCCCGGAAAAATTACTGGAACCAAAAAGGGTTCTGCGTCGAAAGAGGTTTGAAAAACTCTGGTCTACTGTGTGATATTTATTCATGATTAGAATGGGGGAGAGAAACACCTTAGTAAGGTAGATGTAACCCCAGGATGAAGTCTGTGTTCGAAGCACGTTAATATTGTATAAAATCATTTCTATAGAGACTTTACTTTAGAAATTACTTTTCTCATTGTAATTATACGTGTTAGTTTTGTGATCACCTTCTACAAACCATTAGATAAAAAAATCTACGCTATTCTGGATTACTTTAACGGTGGTACTCTCTATGAGTAAGGTACTGTACATTATTTATTATAGAGTACCATAAATTTTGAATCTTGCCTACGTATATTTTTTTAAAATCAGAAGTGAAGTCGTAAATAACGAATGAAATATATTGCGCAAAAATATTTTAAACAACATTAATTTTAATGAAAATATAATCCATGGTGGATTATAAACGTGTTCTCTTTACCCTTTATTTGAAATGTTTTTCTCTTAGTTTCTAGATTTTTTTAAAAAAAAACAAACTGACAACCATTGTCTTTTTTAAATTTTGACATTCACCGGTCAGTGTTGCAGGTGTTGAACCAAATTTTTTTTATGGTAATTTTTGTTACTTTTCCTATTTATTAAATCTTTTACTAAGTAATATTTACAACTGTTATACAACATTTCGTACTCGATGCCAATGTTTTACATATTCATTAATTAACCATGTTATTAAGCAAATTTATGGCTGTTATTTTAGTGCTTTTAGCAAATATAACAAAGCCCTGGAAGTTTGTCTGTATTTTTACAACTCTTTTGTTCCACATATTCAGAGCTGCCTTTAACCATTTATGATATCTTGAACATTAGTCGTACTAAAATTTGCCCTGAGAAAACTTTAATTCATTGCCACTAATTCAAATTTTACACATTTTCACCATATTTCTCCTATTTAATTGATTTTGTTTTAAGGAAATCCTATTCCTGAACAAATAATAGTGAACAAATAAAATATACATATTTTATTATTTTATAACAATAAAATAACCGCCATTATTGTATCTTTATTGATTTGTTAAAAAAAAAGCAAAAGAGAAATTGTTTATAGGTAACAGTTTCATTACAGTAATAGATAAGTTAACTGAAAAAACTAGGCCATTTAGATTTAGAAATGTTTGTGAAGTAAACAAGGCAATTTTTGTTGTAAACTACCATTACTAGTATGACTGATGGATGCTGTATTAGAAGGTGGATGGCTTCTGGTATCAATTCACTTTGTCAACATTGCAAACGGGTTCTGATCAATTTGTCATGCCACGAGCCCTTCGCAGCCTATTGATTTTGCATGCCGTAAGTACCAGCCTATTCTGTCCTTTCTGTACGTTAATTCCTTTCGCATTAGTATTTTTTTTCTTCACTAATTTTGTATTTGCTATCTGGTTTTTTTTTTTATTGAAACAGAATTAATAATAGAAAAGAAATTTTACTGTACACGCCAGCTTACCCGTAAATCAAAATCAATATTCTTTAAAATTTTCTGTCAGCATACTTAGGTTACAAGAATACAGTTTTATGGTCACTTTATTAGGTTACAATACAAAATGTAAGGAAAATATTTTCCGTTATCTGTATTTTATTTCTGTTTTTCAACAGAATAAAACATTAGATAGATTTCGCAGGTTTTAAAATCTTCAAAAATAAAAAGGTTTACAAATTGGATGTCAAATTTTAACTCAAAATAATCTAACGTACAATAATATATGAACTTCTCTGTAAGGAAACAATAGATTCCATGTATTGGAACATCTTTATTTACAAATATACAACTACGCATATTCTGCGTAACAGGTATATGTATTAATAGATTACATAATAACATCGATGCACATGAGCAAAGAATGAAACCCACTGGTTCAACTTTTCACTTTGTTTGATTTCATGTACTCGTATATGTAATTTTTTTGATCCAAAAGAGTAGGGTATTTCATAAAATTTTACTAAAAAAATTGAAATGTCAACTCGCCTAGTACTGATGAGGTCACTGGCTGGGTTTTGGGCCTTGTTTATCTTCAACAGCAACTCATTTCTCTCTTCCATTTTCAGGCATCGGTTGAGGGATGTCGGTTAAAAATTAACAGCATCAGAAATAGTTCCAGAGACATCAATATACGAGGTGATATCATCCTTGGTTAAGTTTAAATTGGACTAAACTCTATAGTGCTTCGATAGGATTAAACCAGGATTAAACTTAACTCCTAGTGCTAAGTTAGGATTTGCAGTAGCAAACTAACAAGAGACCATACGTTAGCCGAACATTGGCCCTTTTTGACCAACGACCAACCAATATATCCGCGCATTATAGTGCACGTCGTAACTAGTAGTTCCAGACCAGAGGCCTTCTACTGCTTGATTACTGTGCTACTATAACTTGGACAATCAGTAATTCATATCGGATATTAAGTTTTCTATATAGTAATCACGTCGTATTCGCGGTCATGTGGTCTTGTTGGTCATAGTTTTCTATGTTTTTAGTCATCAGTTGAAAAAATAGTTATTACTTTATATATAAGAGGTGCCAGATATCTTTGTCGATTGGCCGAAAAAAATGAAATAAAAAGATATTTGAGGAGGGAGAACTCGATTAGGACTTTAAGAAGGGATATGCATCATTTAGATGCAGGAGTGCTACCCAATTGTTAGCGAATGCTTTCAAAAATGGCTCTTTTAGCCTGCTCTTACTTAGAATTCCCCTTAACCTGTAAGCCATGCATTTTCATAAAATTTTCATCTTGCCATTGAATAAATCACGCTTTTTGAATCAAAATTCTTCTTTTTTTTTCTTTTTAGATGAAAAGTCAATGGGATAAAACACAATTAAAAACAACTGTAATTTAGAGGCTAAAATCCTGATCCCCTTCTTTTTTGCTCTTCAAATATATTTTTCATTCAGAATACTCTGAAATAAAATCAAATCACTATGACTTATAAGCATAAAATAGCTTTTAACTTTCGGGATTGAACCAATACAAATTGCCGTAAAAATACCTTCCTCATTATAAGGAAAATCAATGTAGTTTCTACTCAAGTTTATCATTATTAATCTTATTACCAACTTCAATAAAAATTACTTTAATTATTTAATGTTTTTTAATGTAACTAACTATATTTTTTAATTATAAACAATACTTAGTCATTGCCATAGCTCTTGAAGAGGTATTAAGTATGTAACACTAACTAACAAGCAAGACTAGTATCACTGATTGAAAAAAAAATTGTAAATTTTAAAATTTTAAAATCAGTTTTAAGAAATGAAACTGATGAGGTATATCAACATTTGCATCAAATTTTACATTTATAGAATATTATATTTTACAAATATTAACAGTTTTTTAAAAGTTACTAATTATAATAATTTGAAAGATTTGCAAAAGATTATGCAGTTACATCTGACTTAATTTTGAGATAATAAGAGAAATATGGAACTGTTATGATTATTAGAATTGGTAAAAACTTTGAAAAAAATTTCTCTTGAAACAGTGATTAAGTAATAATAAAGAGCAATGATGATTATTTTGCACTATGAATGCATTCAGTATGATCAAATTGTTTAATTTTTATATATCACTTTATTCTTTTTGCACTGTTTGTTATAATGAACTGCTGGAAATCCACTTTTCTGCCATAGATTATAAGCAAAAAAACAGAAGTATAAATTATAAGAAAAATACTATAGTTTAAATAGATGGTTAAAAATATAACGTATACCGTAAACATACATCATACTACATATATTATGCTGACTGTATCTATTGTACTTCATACATAATTCTATTTTATTTAACCGAATTAATTAGATAGTGTAAAGATTAATGCAATATTTATGACCAAAGAAAGAATACAATCACATGGTATACTATGAAATTTATATATCTGCATATTGCTTTGTTAAATAGTTATACAGTTATAAAGGACTTTTTACATACTAATTGAAATCATTAAAAGTACTGAACGATTATTTCAATAATCGACAATAAATACAATAATCGTTTATATTTGAATAATGAACGATTATTGTCTTTAAGTTTGACAAATCTCTGTGGCTGTATATTTGAGACAGTTTTAATTTTCTGAGATTAGTAGTTCAAATGAAAAAAAAAAATATATCTAATTTACATGGTTAGTAATATTGCGGCTTTTACAGGGTACAATAAGACTAAAAAAACATATTTGTTTTGCTTATTACTTTTTTTGTTTCCAGTATTGAGACTTAAATATTCATTCAATTGTCGAAACAAGCAATAAAATGTACTGACTGACCGTATATTTATTGAATGAAGAATCGAAAGAACAAATTGTAAATGTAGGTGATAACTACATTATTTACTATTTATGTTTTACTTATTTTAGTTAGTAATAAATAAAAAAATTTTTTTATGTTACTGGATTAAGCAAATAAGTGGAGGAAATTTGATTAATTTCTCAACTCTAAATTTATTAGAAAAACTTGAACCGAAATACCTTAAAGAATGTTTTACTTCAGCAATTTCATTTCCATTTTAAAGACTGTCATGTACTGGATCACAATTTCAACTATTTTCAACGCCATTTTCTGTAGAAATTCACAATGTTGTGGAGGAATTACAAATGGTGTCGGTGGAACTGATGTGTGATACTATCTTCAAGTGAAAATATGCAGGAGTAGGAATTCCAGAATTTTACAAATATTATTCATAAGTCATTCTCTGCTACTGCGAGGATTTTAGGAATGTTTGGAAATATATATGAATGTAAACAATTTTTCTCAGTTATGAAGCAAGTCTGTACTATTACGGCTTACTCATGAACATTTGTAATCATCGCAGAGTTGCTTTCTACTAATAATTTTTGGCGTATTAATGACCTTGTTGATTCAAAACGCTGCCAGATGGGTAGTCAAAACACAATCAGACTGATACTGTGATCACAGTTATTAATTACAAGCTCTGAACGATAAATGGAGTAACTAAAATAATAAATTTTATTTTTTACATTAGAAATAGGAAATACCCTTATACCTTGTACAATGTTCTTGGAGTCGTTGGAGCGCTTTCGGACGTAGCCCATCTTCAATCGCAACTAACCTAAGGAGCTGTTATCATGGGGTTTATATATCCTATCCACTGCTATCCACAAACATATCAGTGGATAAACCCCATGATAACAGCTCCTTAGGTTAGTTGTGATTGAAGATGGACTACGTCCAAAAGCGCTCCAACGACTCCAAGAACATCGCACGAGATATGACAGCATTTCCTATTTCTAATGTAAATCATACGAACCTCAGTGGTTAACCACTTAGTGGTATAACCACTAAATAACAATATGCAAGTATTTCATTTTATTTTTTCTCATTATGTTTGTTCTATCTTCTTTCGATTGAATAACATTTATAAAAAAACTTTCATTATATTTTTTATTCAGGTCTACTTGTTATCGCTGTTATAATGCGGCCTTCGGGTTACCGTAAAAGTTCTCATTTGGCCCTCGGGGGATTGAGTTTAACACCCTTGCCATGACTATAGGCTGTCAGCTATCCAGTGACAACTACTCGTACATCTAATGCTACTTACCTTCAGTGGTATACCGCATTTACATATTCAACGCATACATATTCAACGTGGCTATAACCTTAGGTAATTGTCTAATGAATAAAGTTATCTTATTATGTCTAATGGTAATACATTTTTTTATTAAATTATTAAAAACTAGCAGACGTTCCCGTCTTAACATGTATTTTACAAAAATTCAGGAATGCTACATGGTATACCAAAATATTATTAGCAATTATAGAATAGTATAAAATATTATTATTAGTACAGTCCATAACTGTCAATAGATCTGGAGTTTCTTTTACGTTTTGCTGCTTTAGATACAGATCTCAAATTTGATTTCATTCTAGGCATTCTTATTTAGTACGCTCGTAGGTAGAAATGACTTTTTTAAAGTCTGCAAATTATTATAACTGAAATCAAATTAAAATCAACTAACTACTTGCTATAGTATCAGGCACCTAAAAATGTCTCTATATGTTTATTTTAACTATATCCTTCTGTATTCCTGTTTAGCTAACCAAGCGCATCTTAAGAGTCCATAACTCTGTTTCTACATTGAATTTCTAATCCATTCAAACTTCAGCTTTTAAGTTAGCCATACACAAATCTACTGTCAAAGGGTCAGCTTGATATGAATTATGGTGGCTGAGTTTGCTTGTCACAAACAGACAGACAAGATATTTTTTCAAGGGTTGATTAGGTTTCTCTAGTGTATAAAACACAAATACGACTATAACTTGAAGTGAGTCAGTTCTAAGCAATGTAGAGACAAAACCTTTCTTTTATTTAGATATCCTTTGATGGTTATATGTTTTATACTATGTACTGACCGTAGAATATTGTCGTTGGAAAACAATCGAGTGTTTATTGATAACGGAGCAGTATAGCAACAGCGGCAGTACTGGCACTGAGCTCTGATCATCACTTATTTAGTCTGGTTCTATGGTTCATTTCTGTTTGAAGTAAGAGCTCTCATTCCCCATTCGAGTGTACATAAACGCTACCAAATCCACAATTTCAGGATATTTGATATATCCCTCATTTAACAGAGAAGTGAAACCATTGAACAAATGAACAAACTCGTTTAAAATTATCTTAATTAAAATTGTTTGCACAGTAAGCTAAATACAAAAAAATAAAAACATAAACATGAAACTAAAATAGTGTAAATGTAACGTAAATTTACATTTTATATTGTTACACTTTTATAATTTATTAAATAAAACATAAATAAAATAAAAACTTCTTTTATCTCATTCATCTCATTGAAACAGACAACGTATTTATAAAAACACACAATTATTATAAATATTATCCAATTATGATATAGATGCATTAATTTATAAATATTATAATAATAACATTGAACATAAAAAAGTACAGTTCTTTTCATTTTATCATAATGTTTACTACATTACACATCTACATTGATTCAATGAATTTAAAATTGTGTACTGTTACATATTGTCCTATTGCAAGTGTTACATGGATACTGTATCATGTAGTACTTGTATTAAAATATAATAAAATTATCATAATTTTATAATAATAATCTTAAAACATAAAATTATGGTATAATTATTACAAGATCTAAGAAGCGTAATTTTACTCTAAAAAAACACAAATTATGTTCTCTCTGCAATAATATGGAAAGGGTGTTTTAAATCGGAATCTTCATAGGGTATTAGGAATTTGAATAGGGAGTTGTGAACTGGGATTACTTCTAACTGCGTGCAATATTTGCTGGATGTTAAACCTTTTAAGCTCTCTAGTTTGGGGGTGTAAAAAGTTCTTTGAAAATCACGTGAGTTTTGCTTTAATAAAGAAACTTCTATTCTTTTTGTAAAAGTACGTCTATTTCATAATACCTGTGTCTCAAATGGTCGGTGTTCCACAGCATTGTGAGGCCCTGGAGGGGTAGCATGGTTAAGACAGAAAGAAGGAAAGTAAAGAATTCCTCTCTTTTCAACTGTGTTACATAAAGTAACCAACCTCTCATGGTAAAACCTTGGCTAAGCAAATATCGACGTAAATATTTAATATTTTAAATTTTTATTTTATTTATTTAACATTTTTGATAAATATAAAAGTTTGTTGAAAATTATTTATTTTTTGAACATGACATGGGGTTACACTTCCTTTTGATTCACAGTAGCGCAGCTAATTTCATGATATTTTGTTATAATTCACGAAAGGCTATACGATTTTAGTTTTAGAAGTATTGCTGTTTCTTTTTTTCTCTATTGTTTTATTATATTATAACTAACCCTAGAGGGGTAATAAGTAATACTGATACATGATACATAAAAGAGAGGTAAAAGAGTGGAGAAACAACCCATTGGTAGTACTCCATATACATACATTTTTCAGATCACTTGCAACTATTTTTGGAAGTTATCATTTCTTGACTAGTAGATCTCTGAGCCATCTTTTCAGCCTTCTAATTTAGTTGGTAGGAATCTGTTGGGATGATAATGACTGAATAAAATGTTTTAGATTGGTGGGTAAAGATTCATGGAATTTGCGGTATTGGGATTGAATTTATTGATGGATAAATGGATTTTCAGATCATTATGATTGGTTTCCTTTACTGTTTCTGATTAATTAAAATGTTGCCTTGCAATCATTATAAGTAAACTTGTACCATTTATAGAAGTGTGCGAGACCGTAATAAGGAATAAGCTGATTGCGCGAATAAAAGGTGCATTCATTACTATTTTATTGCCACATATCTGAAAAGACAAGTCCTGGTGATTTCCTTTAAACACCTTGAACAATCACCTGGGCTGTTAGCGGTATGTGTCCAAGGCAATCAATAAACCTAACGATCCACTCGATTCCGACATTTCAATCTTTCATAACACAAACATAGTTACAGTTTTATTAACATCGTTTTTGTAACTATCCATATTTTATTAGTATTGATTAATAGTTTCAGAATTTTTTAGATAAAATTGAAACTAAATAACATTAATTTTTGTTTTATAGTAAATTTTCCTACATCTTATTGCTTTTTGTTGATTAATGTTTAGGTTAATGCCTATGTTTTGACATCTTAATAATAGACATTTTTGGCATTTGGGAAAAACATCATTAACTTTTTTAAAAATCAATACTCGCAGCTAAAAGCATCTGAGCATCTAAATCACGGCTTCTCAAACGATCTTCCCGGGCGCACTGGTGTGCCAAGGAAAACACTCAGGTGCGCCTCAAGGAAATATAAATAAATTAGGTATCATTTTCATCATAAATCAAAGCAATACCAAAGGAAATATGAAAAGAAAATAATATAAGGAAACCTTTTTATGGAAACCTAAATTTATATTAATAGTAAGTAGAAAATTGATTAAAAATAGAATAGCAATTTATGATGCCTAAAAATAGAATATTGGTTACATCTCAAAAGCAACTATATCCTCTTCTCAAGAGCAATGAATTGGCACTTATTTAACCCTACTTAAGTTTCATTGCTATTTTTTCCCATATTGAAAGTGAAAGTGCCCCCTAGAATTTGCCTCAATTCACGAATGCGCCCTGTGGTAAAAAAAAATTGAGAAGGCCTCACCTAAATTTACAAAACACAACTTAATGAGCCATGATTTAGCGTAGGTTTAGAAATACACTTAACTTTTTTTAAGGACCTACGCAATATATTCATCTATTTTAACCTGTAAGATATAGTTCAGCTCTTAGCCATAATGCCTTAAATTGTAAGCTTTAAATGTCATTATCACATTAAAAAAAACGTAGATTTTTTAATATTTCTTTGTTATTGCAGCAAATCAATTCATTTAGACAGATTTCACTTGCTTATAAAAATTCAATTTGATTTTCATAATTTGATTTGATTACATGATTTTGATTTCACTTGATGACACCAAAAGGCCTGAATCGCAGTGACTAATTTAATCAGAAATCGAAAACATTAACTTTTCAGTGGAATAATTACAATCCTTTACAGAAAAGCCTATACCATGGAAATTTACAAGTTTGTATTCAGAATTATAATGTTCCTCAAACTGATCTTAGTTCATCTAACCTTTGAGTTAGATCTCTCATGAGTGGCCTAAGTAGAGATTTGTTACTGTCTGTAACAAATATTAGGTTAAAATATTTTATTAGAAAATTAACCGTTTTTTGTATTAGCAAAAGAATATTTTCACAGCAGTTTGATACCATCCTACTATTAAATACTGAATATGTACATTTAAACTTATTTTTTATATTGTCTCTTTCTGTCATTACTTTTTTAGTTATTAATAGAGTTAAGAAAAGTAACAATAGCACTATGGTCAAATATTGAATACTAAAATAATAATCTGGGGCCAGATTAGCTTAATAGTTAACGTACTCGACCCTGAACTGGTAGATCCAGGGTTCGATGCCCACTTGGACCTCGATTTATTCACATGATGAGTGAATTAATCTGAGCATGTCGTCCGACGTTAAGCCGTCGGTCTCGAGCCTATACAATGTCAGTTATTCGTTAAAGATCCCTGCTCTAAATACACTAGAGCAGTGGTTCTCAAACTATTTTGAGATTTTTTGCATGGCGGTCTCTTTATGATATTTTAGATGGCTCACGGACCCTTTTATAACAACCAGTTAACATATAGGTTACTTGAACAAAAAAATTTGGGGAAACAAACGTTTATTCAAACACAAAAATATGTTTTCAAAAAATTGCAACCGATTTCTATTAAAGCAAAAAAAAATCTTATTTAATCAATTATTCTATCAGAAAATAGCAACATTGAAATATATTAAAACTTCATTCAATGTGATGGGTGCATTTGCTTTGCCTCAACCAGTTCTTCTATATTTGGCTTAGTTTTGGCAAGTGCAACTCTCATATCATTTGTGGCTTCTAACCTGTTTCGGGATTTTGTTTTGATGGCAAGTAATGCAGAAAATGCTTTCTCACATTCATAGGTGGTTGCGAATGGAATCAGCACCTTTAGAGCCAGCTTTGCAACTTCAGGATAGGAGTGTACCATTTGGATCCAAAAATCACTAATTGACAATTCACGGAAAACAATTCACATATAATCACGCAATTCACCTCACCTCCAATCAATACAACTCGAGTAGAATCGCGTAAGCTTGTTGACATGAGTCACACAAACAAAACACTTCTTTGACTCTCCCTCCCTATCCAGAAACTTCAAACGGAAAAAGGTGTAATTTGAGATGCAACGCTTTGATATCCTTTCCCAGCAACAACGATGTCATTATGACTGTAACAATCCCATATGGGCTAGTCGACAATTTCAAGTACTGAATGGACTCTTCGCGGTCCCCCTTCACGGTCCCCCAGGGGACCGCGGACCCCAGTTTGAGAACCACTGCACTAGAGTTAGGTAAAATTTAAGACTCCCAATCCAGAATCAATAAGTAGTGTCACTTAACCATTACTAAAATAGGGGTTAAACAATAAATGAGCCACCTTTTCAGCTCTAAAATGTGAAGCCTTATAAGTGTGAGCATTGTAGGATAAAAAAATACAAGAAATAACGGTGTTTTTTCATGGTGTTTAATCATTTGAAGAAAAAAATCATGCGCAGTCAGTTTTCCTGTGCTAATGATCATATTATGAATTTGCCTGCAACTAAACATAAATAAATGTTGAAAATTATGACTATTTGTAAAAGCAGTTAATTTCAGCTGTTTGTTCCAGAGATTTAAGGTGCCTGAGGAATACAGTACATACGAATCTAATGTTCACCTACATCTTTGCAGACTTTGCTTGGATCCTTAATTATGCTCTACAAGTAAGTAATGAATTGATACATTCATGATAAAACTTAACAGTTGATTACAAATGAGGTAAAGTTTACTTGTTATAAATAATGTAAACTTAATTAGTCTAAAGTGGCATTAAAGTGGGACATGCATATTAGATTGAGCCTTGTCATCTTGGAATTCATACTGATATTAAATACTATTTGCTGCATGCTTGAATATGTTTCTAGTTAATTTAATTATTGTTTTAGTAAACCTCTTTATTTAAAATTAGTATATATATATATATATATATATATATATATATATATATATAGGTATATATATTGGTATACTTTGAGAGCAGACGTTCTTTTAAACATATATCATTAAATATCTTGCCAACTTTAAGTCTAGTATGTTTCTCACATACCTTCTCAAGTTTTGTTATATTATTCCTCCATCTTTCCGGTACCATTTGTTTTTAAAAAACAAATCATTCGGTGAGTTGATTTATATGGTACCAGAAAGATGGAGGAATAATATAAGAAAACTCGAGAAGGTATGTAAGAAACATACTAGAATTAAATTTGGCAAGATATTTAATGATATATATATATTAGTATAAATAGGGAGCAGACCTTCTTTTATACAAATTGTGTTAAACTGAATTGAAGAGTTTTGTTCAAATAATTCACAATTAAATCAAGATGATTTGAAATTATCAAGAAAATATGAAAAACTGCTCAATAGAAAGGTATGTTTGATTAAGGCAATTCAGTTTAACAGAATATATATATATATATATAAACATGATTCTCCTAACAACGATCAACCATTACAGATATCGATTATAATAAGTGCCATTGTCTACGCGTTAACTGCCAGTTCACATTTATTATAAAATACGCAAGATGTAGTAAATTTCAAATTACGCAAAGCGCATAACTAAACATTTGGTATGATTGATATTTTGACCAACAGTTTTGGCTTATGGTAAGATATGAAATAAAACTGACGCGGACAATAATCACTAATGTATTTGGAGAAACAGGAAAGGGATTAAACACTTAATAAACAGCAAAATGTGGTATTGAAACAAGGTAAGGATATTCCTGTATACCAGCAAATGTTAACTGTCTATGAACTGGGAAGAAGTCAAAGTGTTAGTTCATGAAAAGTTTACCTGTAAACGTAACATTATTGAATCAACATTAATAAACAAATATGTTACAATACTTGATTAACATCTGATTTGGGATACTTAAAATGGTTCACGAGGTATTGGGTTAATTGGAATCAGGGTCCTGAAAAATATTTTTTTGATTTCAACCCTTCTTTTCATCATTTTGCTCTCGTTCTTTCCCTCTCTTTTTTTTTTATTTAGGTTGATAAGTGCATCGTCTACTTATTTTCCCTCTCTTCTTAGCTTTCATTGTTTTTATTTAAATTCTTTAAAACGAGATAACACTCAAATACGCATAAAGCTTTTCAAATTTCTTTTACAATTTTTAGAGCTAATCTCTCTGAATATAGCTTGTATTTAACTATGACACATTAAAATATATACATATATATTCACTCAAAATTCGAAAAAACTATCCAAACTGGACGCAAATCAACTCAAAAACGAAGAAAAACAACACACAGAGAAAGAGACACACTTACAACACAAATTTTCGGATTATCCATCTTCAGGAGAAAATAGAAAGGGCGACCAAGCATGCCGGAAACACAACGGCAGGAAACCGTCCCAGCAACCCTGCTAGGTTTAACTAACCCTGCTGGGTCCCAGCAACCCCCTGCTGGGTCCCAGCAACCCCCTGCTGGGTCCCAGCAACCCCCTGCTGGGACGGTTTCCTGCCGTTGTGTTTCCGGCGTGCTTGGTCGCCCTTTCTATTTCTCCTGAAGACGGATCATTCGAAAATTTGAGTTTGTAAGTGTGTCTCTTTCTCTGTGTGTTGCTTTTCTTCGTTTTTGAGCTGATATATGTACTTTTTCGATGAAAATACGATCCAAAATGAACAAATACAGTTCAATGTATTGTGTACGAATCTGCTCGTGTACCTCCAACTGTGTGTACCGCTTGGAGTGTACCAAGTGTGATTCGTTCTACGGAGGCCAAGCATCCTCCAAGCTTGGAGGTTCAGTCAACAACTATTCCCATTTTCTCATCGCCATACATGCTAATAGCCACGGACTTTCCTTTAATGAGTACTACAGGTTACAGATTCTGCGACAAATCCCCTCTGACTGCAAAAACCTCACTCTACGAGCCTCCGAAGAAGCCCATATTTGGTTGCTCAATGCGCAGTGCATCTGGCCTCAATCTTAAGAGATAATGCTTCATTGTATTAGTTTCTTGTCTCTGAATCTAGTGTTTATGTTTTTATCTTATACATTTTTCATTTATTTAATTTATTTTAAGTTTTATTCTCTATTTTTTATTTAAGTTTAGTCCATAATTTTTAATTTTTATTTATGTATCATTTCTTCTGTTCACCCTCAGTTTTTATTATTTTATTTGATTTTGTCTTTATCATTATTTTTCATATTCTTATTTTGATTTAATCTTAAATTGATTCTTGTCTACCTTATTCTCTGTAACCGGGCGCGTAACATTGTTGGTCTCCAACCGTCTCTGTACCAGTGCGCTTAGTTTCCCTCTCTTATCTCTCCTGAAGACGGTTCAACCGAAAATTGAAGACTATAATTGTGTGTTTTTAATTTCTCTATGTTTTTTTATGTACATGGAACTATATATATAACAATATTTTAGATTAACACTTGAATTACTAATTTTCATTCATTATAAGTTAAATGGCTATATAGTTGTTTTATTAATAAATTGACTTTACTATAAACTTGCTTAGGACAAAAATTGTAAAACTTTTTTTTTAAATTTAAGAGAAGTTAAGTTTTTGAGCTTAAATATTTCCATCTGAATAAAAGTTTCTAATTTTAACAGCCGAGAAGCTTTCATCTCTGATATTGCAAATATCATTGTTTATTGATTTATTTTTTACATGTTTCTTTTTAATTAATCAATTGTTAACTATTTCTTTAGTTAGTCTTCGAAGGGTTCCACTTGGCAGAAAATGACAATTCGGTATTCTATAAGATTTGAATCTGATAATTCACTTTACCATTGAACTTACAATCAAGTCTCCATTGTTAATACAGTTGATTGAATTACTTGTAATTTAACAAAGAATTCTGATTCTTTATTAACTCTGAAGAACAAAAATTGAACTGAAATGTTAAAGAGTTTTTTTTTTTTTTTTTGAAAAAGTGTTTCTGCATAAACAATGTAAATAATCACTAGAAATAAAAAAAAAATGTTGAATGTTTTCTCAAAACAATGGTGAAATTAAGAGAAAATGCGTTTAGAGCTTCTATCTGGCATTGCAGTTTGGTTGCTTTGATGTTAATGGTCAATAAAACAAGCAAGGCTGAAACAAGCAGTAAACCACATGACAGTCCAATTCAACAGAGAGTGAAATTTACTTACTCAGATACTTGAGAAAACAGAAACTCCAGACCAACAATAACTCTTTTGCAAGCATGCAGCAAAGCACTTTGATTTTTATTCAAACAATAATTGAAAGATTTTTAATTAATTTATATTTCATATTAGAAAAAAACAAAATTATTCTTATTGACATTTTTTGTGCTTTTTCAAATTTAGAGGGAGCTTAAAACCAACAAACACCGAAATGTTTACTGTCATTTTTTTTATCCCAAACAAAATTATTATTTAAAAATATAGGCAATCACAAACTGTTCAGTCAGAATGAATTGAAAGCAAAAATGTGTTTTTAATAAATAATACAATTTATTGTTTGTTAGGATTAAAACTTGTATTCTGAAGATTAAAATGATTATAATATTATTTATTGAAATAGAATATTATTATTACAGCCGAATTTTAAGTTTCAAATATTTTTTCAAATATGCTGATACCCGAGAAGATTTGTTATGTCAGATTATGAAAATTTCTATATTCTATGACAGGATTTTCTAAATTTTGGCTTAGGATAAATTTAGGTTTATTGGAAAGTTATATTTTAGTAGCTGGAAAAACGAATTAGTAACTTGTTATTTCGTTTAATAATGAGACCGCTACAAAAGCATTGAATACTTACGAGCGAAACTTTACTGCGGTATTGTTAAGAAAATCACCTCAAAGTTTGCAAATTGGCACAGCATCGCAGTTTTTTTTTTTTAAACAATTTTAATGTTATGCCTATCCAATATCTGTATTTTAATTTGGAAGGTCTGACAAAGTTTTAAATAGGTTGTATGAAGTTGTGTCTTAACAATCATGTCATTAAATGTAGTCGAAGTGTACATCTATTCTAGTCACATGTTAAGTTCTATAGAAAGTATCTAAGCAAAAAAAAATATAATTGACAAAATCCCTAAGCAGAAATGTTTATTCAGAATCACATCTAATTAAGAGCTACCGGGAATTTTGAAAGATTTCTGAAGAGACTGTCACGAACTTTTCAGTTAAAACTTCAACTGAAGTTTGTTGAAGTTTTATAGTCCAATATGGTTTGTAAGAGAATGCTTTTAGTCTAAATATTTATACCAAACATTACGGTAACTCGTAATAACTAAAATATAATATTGCATATCGTATTATTCAGAATCAAAATATTTTAACTTTTATTACATGTACAATAGGATGTACAATATTTTATATAGACGATATTTTTGTCTTGGGTCTTAAGAAAATTAACAGAAACTTGTTATGTAAGAAATTTAAAATTCCCAGGTAACCCGGATTCCTACTCCTAGGAAAATATTCCTGATCTTTCTATATCTACGAAAGCCTAATTGGAATCATTAAGAAAAAATCAAAGCAATCTTTGACATCATCTGAAAATGAAGAATGTTTTTGAAGAAGTAATATATGTAATAATTCTCTAAAGTCAATGTGTAAAATATATACCATCCGTTACGAAAAAGTTAGAGATCTCAGTCGTATTTCGTAGGTATGATAACCTGTTAAATAGGCTGTTCTATAACTCCAAAAGGTGAAAAAAAAAACTATTTTGTATGCAGAATTACATAAAGAGTTTGTCGATTAGCATACCTTAAACAGACAGGCAAAAGTGTTCTGACAAAGACAAAGTAACATAAGTATTCTGTTAGAAGAGAGGATGGTAAAAGTGCTTTGTTCATAGAAATTTGAAACAAAAAGACAATTAATCAACTGGGAAGAAGGAAAATAATTGGTATTTATGTCCTCTGAAAGAAAAATAAACCTTGTTCGAAGCGCCCTTATAAAGAGCTGTTTACTCAACAATAGCATATTTTAAACAACGGCCTTTTTTTAAATTAAATGAATTGTAAATGAAATACTCGTCAAACAGATTAAAACTAGTTCTAATTTAAATGAATAAACACAGTGCATGGACTGGAGCATGTGGTTACAAAATATCAAAGAGTTGAATATTGAATCCATTTTTGAGTAACTATTTCAGAATGGTTAAAAATATTCCACTTTAGAATATTTAAAGAGTAACATATTGAATCCATTTTAACCACGAAACTTTACTCCTTCGAGATCTTTAGTGCTTAAAAAACTGAAATATTACAAGGAAATTAAACACACAAAATTGTGATAATTTTGGAATTGATTTAACTTAAAACTTGACATTTAAGTTTTTATACTTGTAATGTGAAAGTATTTCGAGAAAGGAGGACAAATAAACTATTGTTAGTTTTTATTAAAACTAGACCATCGATTAATAGTCCTTTCACTCATTTACAATAAAGACACTCACTGTACCCTGACAAGTGAAGACAAGTCATCTAACACTTCAATCATAGGTCAACCAACCAACCAGACCTAAGAACGAAGATTCAAATTTACATACTTTGTGTTTTTGTGAAACTCTTCTATATTTTTGCGTTTTTTGTTTATTTTGAATGATAAAAAGGCCTACAACATCAACTGCTAAGTTTCTATTGATTTTGACTAACTTTTCTGTTTATTTACGTTTTTAATAAATTCCTTGATAATAATGAGACTTCATCGAAACTATGTAGATTGTTGAGTAAACAGTTAAGCTGTGTGCTCTGCATTACTTCACCAACATATTGCATTAATACCTCAATTTATTAAGACAATAATGTATTTTAAATGGATGATTACGGATATTGAAACAAAACCCAGTTGAATTTGTTAACACACGTGGGTCAGAAAGGAGCTGGCTCATGTTTAATTAGGTGTCCTTTGATTTATAATGAGCAGCAGACATGCTGGTAATTTACAGGTTATCACATGACAAAGTTTCAAGTGCATGGGTCGTTTTATTTTCACACTTTATGATTAATGATATCATATCCACCGTTAACTTTACATTATAATATTTCGTATAGTATTTCTGTTCTTAGTCCTTACCTAAAACTCAATTTACTAATTACTAATATTCTTTTATTTATAAAGTTCAATGTACATAAAGAAACATAGAGAAATTAAAGGCACACACTTACTAATTCTCGGTTGAACCGTCTTCAGGAGAGATGTCTCTGTACCAGTGTGCTTGGTTTCGCTCTCTTATCTCTCCTGAAGACGGTTCGACCGAAAATTAGTGACTTTAAGTGTGTGCTTTTAATTTCTCTTCGTTTCTTTATGTTCATTGAACTGTATTTGTCCATTTCGGATCGTATTTTCATCGAAAAAGTCTTTTATATATAAATATATTCTTTAATGGTGATGGTGATACTCGTAGATCAAGAACTGATTGTAATTGCTCAAAATTAAGAAATTAACGAAAAAAAAGAGCAATTGCTGTTTATTTACTGATTTTGAAATAAATATATGTATGCAAAATATTGAAAATGTATTGTTCGCTTTCAATCCACTTTTCTGATATATGTATTTGTAAAATTTGGTGCCAGATCTTCATTTAAACATATATTTGTAAATAACCCTCTATATTTGGCTTGTATCTGCTTTTTGCATAAATTCTCCAATTTCTGAAAGTCTTTTCTTGGCTCTTTGTTAAAACTGTATGACTCATCACCTATACAGGGGTTCTCAGCCTAGTTTAGCCCATTCATCCCTGTCGCCATTTCCCACAATGCCATTCATCCCTCCCCCTTCCTCTTTCCAAGGTATTATATTCACTTTTACAACTTTACATTGATTATGTTTATAATAAAATTTTATAAAGTAAATGCTAATTACAATTATAGCTGGATATATAAAATATTAATTCAATAATTTTTTTTAAGAGGTCAAAACCTATAATAGCTTACCTCACTCTGCAAACTTACTGTAATCACAATTCACCCCTGGGGGTGAATTTTACCCCCATTGAGAACTCCTGACCTATATTAATCGTCCACTTGTTTCGAATGTACTACATTCATATTCAGGACAACAATGGGTATATTTGTGGATTGGCGAGTATGGACTTGTAGTTGAGGCTTGAGTTAGTGATCATCCTTGTATCAGATTATTTTGGGGGATTAAGGTAGGGTGCTTGAACTCTCCTTCTACCTGGCTAATCCGGGTTGGTCTGTGTAAAAACAACTTCAATATTTTATAAGAATTACTAAGTTGAATATTTTTTACCTCCTGTTTTAACCTGGAATTTAAAATGAGACAGTTTGTTTCAAATAATTTTAATAACCTCAACAAACTTCATGATGAACAAAAAATTTGACAAATTAATTAACTTTATACAAGTCTATTCAAGTCGCATGATGATATTCTCTGGATGTAAAAGCTATACATAAATCAACTCCTAGTAGATAATTATAACTGTTGTTGCTTCAATACAAGTAAAATACAGTTATCTTGAAAACATTTTATCTCGAGATTTTGCCGGACTTACATTTTTGAGATCCTTAATATCCTTTTTTCACTTTATTTCTATTATGTGTATGCGTATGTGTTGTATGGATGTGGGTATATATCCAAAAGATTTTAGGCATGCTACAATTCATACTGTTTGATGAATCAAATTTCACTTTGATGAATTACTTCTAGATGTGTTTAAGACAACCATAATTTTTTTTATAATATTGCATAGAAAAGTTACTAACTCTGAATTTCCTAACTCAGAATTTATTTCTCCTGGACTGCCTGCTCATGAGTAAAAACTTAAAGTAGGAGCACCAAATCATGCTGCAATTTAGTAGCAGTAACAAATTTCATGTTACAAAACGTGAGTGCCTCAAAACTGTGCAACAGCTAATGTGATGTATACAGAGGTATTTGTTTAACACTGTACTAATAATGAAATTTTCTACTATTCTATAATTTTTAATTATAGTATTAGTATAATACTATAATTGGTATGGTATTCCATGGTATTTTGGAATACCAAGAATAATAGAATTTTTGATTCCGTCAAAGACGGGTACGTTTGCCAGTTGTTCATATAAAAACAAAAATGCCTTATAATTCATGATTTCTAGATTGTTGAAAGGTCGGTTAAAGGAGAAAGAATTGATACTAAATATAAAAAAACAAACAAATCTTTATTACTTCCTCAAGAAGAATAGAAATACGTTTCAAATATTTCTTTATTGCAACTCTTAAATGAGAACTATCAGAGTAACTGAAATAACTTATAGTCTCTTTAGATGAAAACTAAACTAGAAAATGAATACCATGTATATTCGCTGTGGCAATATATTTTCAGAATAATAAAAATAATAACATATCAGATTTCTCTATTATTTCAAAATTATTATGGTTGGTGGAATGAACATAGTCATAATAATGTGCTCATAAAAATAAAACCAGAATAGAGATTGTTTTCGAGAGTTTGATATTATATTTGCCTGTAGTCAAGTTGAGTTGAAGTTACTCTAGCTTTTTTTTTTAATTGAAACTGATTTTTTTATGTGTCTAATAGGTACTGGAAATTGTTGTTATTAGAAATAAATGAACATTTACTGTTGAAATATTTTAAAACAAACACAGTTCATCAACTGTATAGGACTCAGTCCTTTTTAACCTGTTTTGACTTTATATGTGTTCCTAAGCCTTTCGGCTATATAACCAATAAAAAATCAAATCAGGCCGACTAGTTTAACGTGCTGCCCTTTAGCCACTTTAGATTACTCCAAAGTGCCTGAGGTGACCACGCGGAGGCGGGCCTGCACGATACTACGTCGCGCATCAATACTTACTTCACGCATCAGTATCAGGTCAGCGTACTCAAATCGAGAAAAAAAATCAATTTGCCTGATACTTACCTTTTTACCTTACCAGAAGGGAAAAAGAGGGAGAGCTTTCATTTTACTCGACTCCCGTGGGTCACTGCCGGGAATGCAAGCACTCTTTTAATTCTTCCTATGTCATATACGTACTCGAGGAATGAGGCTCGGTCAGTCCTTTTTAACATCAAAATAGTAGATTTGGTATGAAAAAGAACAGTACATATTATAAAAACATTGATTATGTAAGTCATTTCATGTAATAGTTTCTATGATTTATTTTTCTCAAATTAGTAAATAACATGTGTACAAACAGTACAATATTTTAATTGAAAAATTTACTTCTTCAACTCACTTTTAATAACAAAATAATAATGTCCACACTTAGAGAAGTATGCTGTCTGTCTGCTAGTTTCTTTCAACTTTATGCACGAGTACAACATCGTATGGTAAACATTTTTATTTCACAATGTAGTCACATAGTAAGTACTTGAATATATTTTATGTAATACTAATTATTAATATATTTCTGTAGTATCTTTTTATGAGTACTGGGAAATATATAATCCTGGTTTATTCAATAGTTCTTGACTCCAGTTTGAAAAGTAAGTCTTGCTTTTGAAGTTACAAGAATCCTGGATCTGTAAGATGTTCACTTACTTTGCTCAATCCTTTAGTTATAACTTTCAACTGCGTAGAAGGCATACATATATATTACAAAGGTTCTGATATTTTCAAGCCAGAAATTGGGGTATTTGTATCACTGGAATTATTTATATTAAAATATTCACAAAACGTTTAAAGCACCTGCCTTTTGAGTTGTGACGTAGTCATCCTGATTGAATCAATTAATCATTCAGGCATTCATGAATATTTAAGGACGTTCTTTTCATTTAGAATTTAGAATTTCCATAATAAATATTTGTTTTAAAAAAAGGAGAATTTTTACTTTTGATATTTAATGACTTGAATGTTTATAAAGAGCTTACTTATTTTATATTTATTAAATAATTAAAATTTTATGAATTAAAAAAACTTTATTTTATACATTTTCATAAAAACCTTGAGTATTTCTTTTTATTTTGTATAATGGCTTAAATATTTAAGTGATTGGAATTTCAAATCACTTGTGTTCTTTGGTAATTTTCGTAGAGTTGTGGAAACGTACATATCTTGCAGAAGAAAAGTGAGTTAGAACCCTCTTTGTTTTCATCAATCCATTGATTGCTACTCTACAACGAATAGGGAAGAAAAATTATGTGACTTGTTGGTACTTCTGTCTAGGTTCTTAATCACAATGTGAACCTTCTATAACCTGCTTACCCGCCCTAGAACCTTTTGTACCCTCTCGATTCCTTTCTGTTTTATCTCGTGAACTAGCAACGACCATTTCAAAATTTATGATCTTTAAAATGATATTACTGCTAAAATACACTGAAAAGACTTACTGGTCACTTTACTGCTAAAACACTCATAAGACTTACTGACTGTTTTGCTGCCAAAACACAATCAAAAGACTTACTGGTCACTTTACTGCTAAAACACACTCAGAAAACTTACTACCTACTTTACTGCGAAAACACTCATAAGACTTACTGACTATTTCGCTGTCAAAAACACAATCAAAAGACTTACTGGTCACTTTACTGCTAAAACACACTCAGAAAACTTACTACCTACTTTACTGCGAAAACACTCATAAGACTTACTGACTATTTCGCTGTCAAAAACACAATCAAAAGACTTACTGGTCACTTTACTGCTAAAACACACTCAGGTCACTTACTACCTACTTTGCTGATAAAACACTCAAAAAACTACTGACCACTTTCCTGCTACAACACTCATAAGATTTACTGACTGTTTTGCTGCCAAAACACAATCAAAAGACTTACTGGTTACTTTACTGCTAGAAACACACTCAGAAGACTTACTACCTACTTTGCTGATAAAACACTCAAAAAACTAATGACAGCTTTACTGACAAAACACTCATAAGACTTACAGATTGTTTGACTGCAATAACTCAGGAATAGTGATTCAGTGTTCTGAAACTTCAAACTATAGCGTTCTTTGGTTAGTTGATAACAAATATTCTATTGATTTGTTTTACATACAGATACATAATTAATAAATTACTGTGACTACTACTAAAATTGTGAGAAAAATGACCATATGAGCATATCATATCTAACCAGGTACAGTAACTGAAAAATAACGGCATTATATTGTAGATAACTAACGCTGTAAACGTCTTATATCAAATAAATAGTTGTAAATGAAATTTATATCGCTATCTACTCATAATGTTCTTTAACGTTGGCATCCTAAAGAAAACTGTATATTCATCGCAATAGCCGTTTCAAATAAGCATTATGTAATTTACCTCCTAACATCGTTTCTTTAGCTTATTTAAAAGCAAATAACAGTGAAGTATATTGAAAATTTCAGAAAAACAATATATGGTATAAAAAATAAAAATATTAATTCTAAAAATAATTAAGGATCTTATAAAGATAAATATACACAAGAACCAAATATAGAAAAGTCAACCACTAAGATTACTTAAAATTGAAAAGGTTATTCAATTAAAAAAATACACAAAAAAGAAATTATTTAAAACTGAAAAGAAAAAAGAAAGGTAAGGTGTAAAAAGTCTGACCCTCGTCAACGAAAGACAGCATAACAACACCTATTTCGCTTAGTAATATTCTGTACACATTGGCTAAAAAACTCAGCCAAGTAGAAATTGGATTTAGAACTTTGTTATACTTTAATAAATTTTCACAACTATTTTTTTTAAATAATTTTCTTAGAAAAACTTAAATTTGTTTAATGTTAGATTGTTGTGTCAAACCATAAAGAGATAGAAAGATATCGTTTATAAAACAGGTTTAAAAATAACCTGATATTCTTTGCAGAGAATTATGTAGTACATAAGTATTTACCTATTTATATGTACATAATAAATTTATAAATAATGATTTAAAATAAATATAACAAGATTTCATAAACACGTGAAATAATAACAATCAATAATCAAACCACAATATGAAATGGGGAAAAAAGACTAAGATCTGTCAACTGTAACAAGCGGTCTTCGTCAGAACCAAAAGCCTAACTAAAACACAAGATGCAGACACTTCATGGTGAAGGGATTAAAGTGCAGGAAAGGACTAATGTCCAGGGAGGGATGTTTGGAGAAACTAAGGAGTACAGTAAGAAAAAGTAAAAACTATTCGCTAGCAGTCAACCCTCTTAGAAAAGGCTATTGTCCTCGTAACGAAAGTATCAAGTTTAAAGAGACCGTTACTAATGTTTATACTATTTGATCTACTAAATTTAATCAAAGAGGATTCGATAATATTTCTTAACAACATCGATTTTTCATAGGTATAAAATTTAGTTTCGATCAATCAATATGATGATTTTTGATTTTGATTATTGATATGCAAGAAAAAGGTGCTACTTTATTCTGGTCTACCTACATTGTATTGGTGTTGTTTCGCACCTATCTTTAAAGATTTACCAGTTGACCATTATAAATTCTATGGCAATTTTTGCATGGGATTTTATAAATATCACCGGACTCCAGTTCTCTGGGAGAGTTTCTTTTATTAACATATACCTGACTTTATTACGAATAGAAAACACTTTAATAAAATCAAGTTACACGCAAGCCTAGGGAGAGGCCATAATGATTCATGATACGGTAAAACTCTTTCTTACTGTACTCCTTTGCTTTCCCAAATATCCCTCCCTGGACTATTGTCCTTTCCTGCACTTTACACCCATTTGAAATACCACTCTCCCCTCCCACTCTTCTCAACCCCTCATCATGATGTTTCTGCATCTAGTGTTTCAGTTGGGCTTTTGACTCTGACGAAGACTACTTGTTACGGTTGAAAGATCTTAGTCTTTTTTTCCCATTTCATATTGTGGATTGATTATTACGAAGAGCTATACAAATTAGGTAATTTTTTTTTATAAATACGAGTACTTTTTTTTAAACATATATATATATATATATATATATATATATATGTATAGTAAACAGAAAAACGATCCAAAAGGACAACAAACGTTTCACGATGAATCACAAACACAGAACTAAGAAACAAACACACTTACTGTCTCTAATTTTCAGTTGAACCGTCATCAGGAGAGTTGAGAAAGGGATATCAAGAGCACTTGTGAAGCTTCACAAGTCTCCAGCCGTCGCTTCACAAGTGCGCTTGGTGTCCCTTTATCAACTGTCCTGATGACGGTTCAACTGAAAATTAGAGACAGCAAGTGTGTTTGTTCCTTAGTTCTGTGTTTGTGATTCATCGTGAAACGTATATATATATATATATTATATATATATATATATATATATATATATATATATATAGTGAATGTTTTCCTTATTTCGACCACATATATGGTATTTAACACTATGTTTCTTTTTTGCCGAGGTTTCGTCTAGCTTCAAAAATACAACACCTTTAACTGACGTTTCGTTTTTCGTCTTAAGACGAACTGTTGGTCTAAAGGTGTTGTCTTTTGGAAGCTAGACTAAACCTCGATAAAAAAGGAAAATAGTGTTATATATATATAGGTGGAATTGTTTAGACTGCAAAGATTCAATCAGTTAAAACACGTACAAATCAAAGAATTTTTGATTTTTTATACCATTTTTTGGAGACAGAAATTATTTGGAAAAGAAAAAACCATAAATTATTGAGTTAGAGGTTTAAAATGGAGAAGTTCAAAATAAAAATTATATCAAAACTTTCTAGTGTTAACAAGAACGTTGTGGTATTGAGCTGACACTTCTTGAATGTGTTGTCCGCAGTGAACCTTCCTGACGCGCTTTCCACTTAGTCGACAGTCTTAACAACATTTCTCTGCTATGCCCACTCTTAATCACTCCCTAAATCGCAGTATTCCTCTCTTTACAGTAATTCACCTCTTTATTTTATCTATTTCTTTCAACATGCTTCAGTTGTCACATTTTCTTGGTTGTAAAAATAATCTATAATAATCACTCCTCCATTAGAAAAAAAAAGTATAAATTTTACTTCCTTTTAAGGTATTATTTAAAATATATTATTATTATTTAAGACATTAATCCTTAAGGAAAAGTAATCCCTTTTTTATTGCTAATCATTCATCTTAAATATATCGTATTTAGATTCATTTAATTCTGTATATGTATTACAATACAAATCGCGACTTAACGAAATGATTGTGGCAGTTTGCAAAGAATTAATTGCAAGGGTGACTGAATGCAATCCCCTTCAATAAAACATTCATTATCTGTTAGAGTTTTATTCAAAATATATCTATCCTATTAAAATATTCAATAGTAGAGTAATAACAAAACTCGTATGCCTGTATTTTATTTTTAACAAAAATTACAATTACATATGTTATGCGGCTACCAGTTACAATACTTCCTTTTGAAACTGTATATTTATAAGTTCTGGTAGTTGTTATTTTTTGAAACATGCTATATTTTAGTTAATGATTGCGTTTGAATAAATTGAAAGTTTTCTTTTGTCTCTAAATCGTGTAAAAATGATACCTTTGTTTGTTGTCAGCGCATTTTTACTAGCACCATCAGAAGATTAGGCAGGGAGGTTACTTGTTTGTTTTTCGAGTATATTCAGAAGGTTACGCAGGGTTTTCCGCTCAGTAAGGGCTGTGGAAAGATGGATTACTGTAGGGTTCTTATCCCTCCTTTTAACTCCCTTAAGAGATATGATCGGATAGTGAAAATCTTTAAACCTCTATTCATACTCACAATTATATAATAACTTCCTATTATATATTTTTTTTGTAATGAATCCTTTAGAAAATAATTTTCTGAAAATATTTTCTTTCCTGTTGCTACTTGTAGAATTTTTAAAATATTTTCAATAGTTACCAAGCAAGCCAGGGGGTCAAGTTAGCTCAGTGGTTAACGCACTCATCTCTGAATTCATAGGACCGGGGTTCGATCACCACCTGGCCCACGATTTATTCATACGGGAGGTGAATAAATCTGAGCACGTCGTCCCTCGGAGAAGAACTTTAAACCGTGGGTCGCGAGCCTGTATGATGTCAGGTACCCGTTAAAGATCCCTACTCTAAAATACACTTGAGTTAAGCAAAATTTAGGACTCCCAAAGTAGAATCAATTTTTATTGTGTAGTATCACAAAGGGCCAATTCTCGACCTACGTGTGCTCCCTTGTGGGACTACCACTGCAACCTAAGCTAACCTAACAAATCAAGCAAGCCATGTTCAATGAGACATCATGGAATATATGTTCTCTTTATACTTATTGAGTTTCCATGAGTAGTCTGATTGAGACTTTAAAATAAGGTGCGTATAGTTATACTAGATGAATTAGTTAGATGGACTTACAGAACAAATCTTCTCATGAAGTAGATTTATTAAGAAAAAACTTATTTCAAACTTGTGGTGTTTATCTTCAAGTTCATCTACAAGACAAAATATAATATTTTAATTTCTTTTGGAAATAGAAATAAATAATCAAAGAGACTTACCTATTTACAGTGAGAAAGCCATCAACAAGTTATAGATTGCAATTACAAATTTTGAAATAAAGGGATAGGGATTGATTGGTAATCCAAAACTAGGTTGATGATCAGCAATCGAAATTGTAAACATAATCTGTCCTACTCCTCTGTTTCATAACAGTCTCTTCATCTAAACTGATTCAATTTCTCTACCCTCATTATAACAAAGTTTCTGTAATAATGAAACGATATTTATATTTAATATTTGAATATTCATAACGATCTTATAATATTGTTAAGGGGGTCAGATTAGGTCAGTGGTAAAATCTTCCCCTCTGAACTCGTAGGTCCGAGTTTCAATACCCACACTGGCCCTCAATTTATTCATTTTGGAGGCAAATAAATCCGAGCACATCATCCCTAATATAGAGGAGGAATAAGCAGTTACTCACTGCAGAGTAAAGTTTTGTTTCTAAAAGTTATACTTTGAGTTCATTAATTCGTAAAATTTTAGGTGGCCATATCATAAACAATAACAGTTTCTTACAAGGGATTTTGTCTTTCCTTCATTTTATACCCCATATGATATGTCTTGTCTCTCACTCTTCTCAACCTGATCTTTCTACATCACTTTTTTTTGAGTATCAATTTTGACTCAGAGGAAGGCCGTTTCTTACGGTTGAAAGATCTTAGTCTTTCTTCTGATCAAGAAAGTTCATCAGTTCATTTACATAATCTTAAACAGTACATAACAGTCATTACACAAATGGATGAAAAAAACGAAATCAATTTATATACGTCAATTTATCGATCTAAAATTATCTATGGAACAGTACAAACAGCATAAATTGAACAAAATTCCTTCTTTTTATGTGGCAGACTTCTCTCTTTAATTCAGTTCAACTTTTCAAACAAAAAGCATATTTTTCAATTTCAAATCAATTGTATCCAGTAGTGAAACTGACTCTAAGCGCTACCAAAAACTTTTAGTACACATCTGCGCATCTTCAGACAAAAATGGAAAAACTTTAAAGTTGAGTAATGGGATTTCAATATTTGGAATTTCTTCAATATGTTAAAATTGGATGTTTGTGATTTTGAAGTTGTTATATATCATTATGTTAATTTTAAAAATAAAACATGTATTTTACTTATAGTAAAATAAGACCACCTTTGCTTCAATGGGAGAATGTGTTGACAAGGTACCTGAACATGGTGTATATTGCCACGAATTACATGGTATGGTATATCACAAAAATTTCTTCAAGTAGTGGTTGGTAATATTTAACATGGAACAGTTTTGAAATGATAGTTCCACTACATTCAATATAGAATTATAAAATCTCTAGTCATGGATTAAATTTCTTGATCATTGTATACCAAATGTTGACAGGCAACTGAGTTGGTATTGTTTAACCATGAACAAAGGAAGACAAAGTTTTCAAAGTTTAACCCGTGAAAGCCTCAAGTTGGAGTAGTTTGATTCCGATTTCCACGTCTCCTGTTGATCCATCAACTTCAAAACTTCCAATAACTACACATGAAATACAGCTGAATACTTGTTTTAAATTGTCCAGAAATGTTAAGTTTATTTCATTCAAAAGTTTATGTGATAACTTTTAATGATATTTAGTTTGAATTGCTATTGATTTAGTTTACCTGCTTTCTCTGGGAAATCATAAGTTTCAATAATATTTTGTGAATTTAATGAATAAAAATCTGTTTTGTTGGTTGTAGTAATTCTGATATTAACTATTGCTTCTACATATATATGTATCAAACATTTTAATGTATAACATTGGCCATAGTAGGTTTTTAGGTATTTTAGAAAGTATCATCAAACTGAAAATGCAATAATTTTTTTGTTTTTACATTCAACTAAAAATAATTACTAAGACATTTTATTTGAATCATACATTTTTGTTGCAGCATTGCCACTCTGAATATTTCCATCTCCACAAAGTTTATGTTACAAAGTTTAGGAGTAACTCGAATGGCAAACCATTTGACTAAACTTACTTGGTAGAACATTCAACATGTCCTCAATTTCTATTGGAATATTATCGGCATTGCCTTTCATGCTAAATTGAGCACTATTCTTAGATATAACTTCAATGGTCTCATTTACATGAAATTTATACAAGGTGTCAACATTCGCTCCTCCAATGGTGTAAGAATACTCACATAGGCATTCTAGTTTATCAACCAATTTTGATTTATTAATTATTGCTGATTTTATTAATTAATTGCTAATTAGTGAAAAAAATAGATAACACCCTTTTTTTTATTATAATAATTCCGATTTTTAGTCTATAATCCTAAAGAAACACATCTTTAAACTTTAAAAATCAGTGTTGGAGAAGCTATATCAATAAGACATATCAATATACATCATATTGACCTCGGAAAGATTGAACGCAGTCTTCTAGAACAGATGTAAAGCTGTTCGCCCTTAACTTATACGATTTCAGGTGCTCGTTAAGCATTATAAGCAATGAACTTGAGAACGGTATAGTTAAGAAATTCACATATAATCTCAGCCACGTAATGTAGCACAACTGTTTGCTAAATTGGATATCAAATATCAAACAAACACATTTTCTGCTAATAGTAAAGCACCAAAAGTAATATTTTACAAATGCGGATATAGGATCAATAAAATAAAAAAATTACCTACTTACCTGTAAATGAGAGCTACGTATATTTCAATTTTATTAACAACTTTACAATAATTTAAACGATTTGTAGATTTTTTTTGTTTTTTCATTGTGTGATATATTAATAATTTGAACATGACTTTAATGTGTTTCAAAACAAGTTTGCAGTCAAGAAATAAACTTCAACTCCTAAAGTAAATTGTCTAATTAAAGCTTAAATTAAATAGTTGAAACTACTATTTTATTTTCCAGTGTTTGCTCAAGTTTGGTTTGGTATATTTGTCTTCTTAGACTTGTTTTGTTCGTCGCAAAAACCAAACAAGGACTGAAGCAGCATCCACGTCTATTTCAGTCATTGGTAACCATTGTTATATATTAAGCTATTTATATATAACATTAAAAAAAAAGAGAAAAACAGACAAATTTAACTCTATTATTTAGTCTGCTAGTAGACTTAAATTGTTATAATATTTTATTAATATAGATATATTTTCCTATGCAAATATATCTCTCTTATGCACACACGATCTTTCCCTCTTTTTGTGTAAACATTTATGCAATAATGTTTGAAGTTTGACATTGTAGGCAGAGTATCAATTAAAAAAATTATATGTTATCATATGTATGTATAACAAATTTTACCAAACAACAGGGGAAGTAAAAATCAACTTCGAAACTGCAGTAACAAATCAGAAATATGTCTAAGTTATTTCAACCGAAATAAGTGATCTTCATAAGAGTCCAACTAAGGTCTTAATCAGTTTTATTACAGGCGTAGATACATATATATGGTGCTTGGTCGCCCATTCTCTCTTTTCTCCTGAAGACGGTTCATCCGAAAATTTTTTGTAAGTGTGTCTCTTTCTCTGTGTGTTGCTTTTCTTCGTTTGTGAACTCATATATATAAAGATTTCACATAAACACGTGAAATAACAATCAATAATCAAACCACAATAAGAAATGAGAAAACAAGACTAAGATCTTTCAACCGTAACAAGCGGTCTTCGTTAGAGTCAAAAACCCACCTGAAACACTAGATATTGGGTTTTGACATGCTTATTCTTGCATATAAAAAATGAAAATCATCATATTGATTGGACAGGAGCTAAATTTATTACCTATGAAAAATCAATGTTGTTAAGAAATATTATTGAATCGTCTCTAATTAAATTTAATAGATCAAATATTATAAACATTAGTAACGGTCTCTTCAAACTTGATACTTTCGTCACGAGGGCCATAGCCTCTTCTAAGAGGGTTGACAGCTAGCGGATAGTTTTTTCTCTTTCTTACTGTACTCCTTTGTTTCCCCAAACATCCCTTTCTGGACATTAGTCCTTTCCTGCGCTTTCACCCTTTTAAAATACCACTCTTCCCTCCCACTCTTCTCAACTCCTCACCAGATGTTTTCTGCATCTAGTGTTTCAGTTGAGTTTTTGACTCTGACGAAGACCGCTTGTTGTGATTGAAAGATCTTAGTCTTGTTTTCCCATTTTCTATTGTGGTTTGATCATATATTATATATATATATATATATATATATATATATATTTAATACTACCTGTTTAAAAGGAGATCTGCTGCCTATTTATACCAATATATATATATATATATATAGTTATATATATATATTAGCAAAAGTTGGAAGCAGTCCTTTTGTATACATATATTTAGAAAGATATATGTACGTTGTTCTTCATTCTGTTGATTCTTAAATTTCTAAATTTAACTCGACTAAATTTAACCATCGACAGCATGATGTTGATATACAAAAAAATTTTTAAACAATAACATAACATTTCGTTATTAGCATTTTATAAATTATATAAATTTGATATCTTGTTGAAACAAAGTGTAAAAGGTTTTGAAAACATAATAAAAAAAAAATGCAATAAAACTTTTTGAAATATTGCAACATTATAGCAAACTGACGAGGATATTGAACCGTATATTTTAATAATTATGTTGAGTACTCTAACAGCTAGCTCATTACGCTGTGATATGTTTTTGGTTATACTATCGTTGTATACTCGTATAAACTTAAATGGTGTACTACGCGCTAACCATGGGCCATCAATATACTATTTTTCCATTGTCCCCCCCCCCCCCCCCCACCAAGGAGTTCTCTGTGGACCATGTTCAGAACCACTGTTTTAAACAAATAATTTTACTGGAAGTCAGAAAACCAGACTGATGGTCTCTAATTTTCCCCTTAAATTTGATTTCTTTAAGAGAGAAATATAGATTTAATATTTGTTTTTCTTTTTTAATCCATTTTACTTATTTGTTATCTGTAATAGCAATAAAAAAAAATGCAATGAATTTTTTTGAAATATTGCAACATTATAGCCAACTGACGAGGATATTGAACTGTATATTTTAATAATTATGTTGAATACTCTAACAGCTTGCTCATTACACTGTGATATGTTTTTGGTTATACTATCGTGGTGTACTGGTATAAACTTAAATGGTGTACTACGCGCTAACCATGGGCCATCAATATACTATTTTTCCATTGTCCCCCCCCCCCCCCCCCCACCAAGGAATTCTCTGTGGACCATGTTCAGAACCACTGTTTTAAACAAATAATTTTACTGGAAGTCAGAAAACCAGACTGATGGTCTCTAATTTTCCCCCTAAATTTGATTTCTTTAAGAGAGAAATATAGATTTAATAATTGTTTTTCTTTTTTAATCCATTTTACTTATTTGTTATCTGTAATAGCATTTTAACTCTTTTTTTGTTTGAAACAATAATGAGGGATTTTTTTCTGGAGGATTTGTTTAATACTCAAGTGTGGTGATGACTCACTGTTTGACACTGTCAATGTCTGGGCGAAGGAGGTCGAGAGACCAGTTGACTTGCTAAGCAGGATGCAGCCAATGCAACAAGATCCACCAGAGGTGTTCTGCTATCAACAAGCACCAATCGAGACAATATTGAAATATCTTGGGGCATCATGTAATCCAAGCATTCCGCCCAAAAGTATTTTAAAACATTAACATTTACTATTAAAACATTAAATCTCTATTAACATTTTGGAAATACATTCAAAAGTCTATTGACATCATCTCATTTCTCACTAAAAAAACCAAAAAAATAATTTGATATACCAAAACTATTTTATGAAAATTATAATATATAAATTTCACTAAAAAAATCAAAATTTATTAGTTGTGCAATCCGTAATTGTGTGGTATTTACTAATACTGGAGTAAATAAATAAGTCAAAGTTTCCACACATAAAAAACAAGTTTTTTTTTCTATTCTACGCGTTTCGAACACTTCGTGTTCATCGTCAAGGTAAACGTCTACAATTGTAGAAGAAGTTAGGTCTTGAAGAAGGACTGCTTCCAAAATTTACATATATATACTTATCAATGATTAAACCACAATAAGAATGGGAAAACAAGACTAAGATCTTTCAACCGTAACAAGCGGTCTTCGTCAGAGTCAAAAACCCAACTGAACACTAGATGCAGAAAACATCTGGTGAGGAGTTTAGAAGAGTGGGAGGGAAGAGTGGTATTTTAAAGGGTGAAAGCACAGGAAAGGACTAATGTCCAGAAAGGGATGTTTGGGGAAACAAAGGAGTACAGTAAGAAAAAGTAAAAAACTATCCGCTAGCTGTCAACCCTCTTTGAAGAGGCTATTGCCCTCGTGACAAAAGTATCCAGTTTGAAGAGACCGTTACTAATGTTTATAATATTAGATCTATTAAATTTAATTAGAGACGATTCAATAATATTTCTTAACAACATTGATTTTTCATAGGTAATAAATTTAGCTCCTGTCCAATCAATATGATGATTTTCATTTTTTATATGCAAGAATAAGGCACTACTTTTTTCCTGTCTACTTACGTTATATTGGTGTTGTTTTACACGTGTCTTTAATGATTTACCAGTTTGACCAATATAAATTTTATGGCAATTTTTGCACGGAATTTTATAAATACCAGCGGACTCCAATTCGCTGGGCGAGTTTTTTATTAGCATATTACCCACGTTATTACGATTAGAAAAAACTATATTAAAATCAAGTTGTTTGGCTAATCTTGGAAGGGGGTCCAATGATTCGTGGTATGGCAAAACTATAGAATTTGATAATAAAAGGGGCTCTGTTGAAGTATTAGAGAAAGTTTTTTTAGCACCCTTCAAAGCTAAATCAATATAAGAAGAGGGGTATTTTAATGAAAGGGCAATTGACCTAATGTTATTAATCTCTTCATTAAGGAATTCTGGGGAGCAAACTCTAAACGCCCTCAAAAACATATTTCTAAAAACAGAAATTTTAACATTTTTTGGATGGGAAGAATAAAAGTGAACGTATGCAAGTACATTCATAGGTTTTCTATATACACTAAAGCGTAACTCATTAGGTAACCTATGGATCAGGACATCTAAGAAGGGCAAATTACCACTTATTTCTTCTTCCATTGTGAATTTGATTGTCGGCACTAATGAATTCAATTTTGTCAGGAAATCAACTTTATTTAAAGAATTGGGACAAATGCAAAGAATATCGTCAACATATCTATACCATTTAACATTTTTGGGCAAAATTGAGCTTAACATTTTACTCTCAAAAAACTCCATATATAAATTACTTAGGAGGGGGGATAAACAGTTACCCATAGCAAGACCAAATTTTTGTATATAATAATTATTTTCAAATTGAAAATGACAATCTACCACACATAACTTAATTAACTCTATTATAGTGGTAGATGGAAGGGGAAGGGAATAATTAATTAATTCCTCCTGGAGTAAGCTCAACAGATCAGTTACAGGTACATTCGTAAAAAGAGACTTCACATCGAAACTGATTAATCTATAATTTTTGTTCATGTTGACGCTTTTTAATTTTTTAATTAAATCTACATTGTTTTTTATATGGCTGCCTGAAATTTTTCCAATTAAGGGGCTTAAAATACTTACTAACCATTTGGACAAGCCATATGATGCCGAACCAACTGAACTCACAATTAAACGTATTGGGTAATTATCTTTATGTGTCTTGATCAACCCGTACATATATGGCAAAGAAGGGGATTTTGATATAAATTTAGTAATAAGTTCGGGTTGATTTTTTAAGATAGTTTTAATTTTTTTTTTTTTTTTTTTTTTTTTTTTTTTTTTTTTTATTAAATGAACTATTGACTCAATTTTGCCCAAAAATGTTAAATGGTATAGATATGTTGACGATATTCTTTGCATTTGTCCCAATTCTTTAAATAAAGTTGATTTCCTGACAAAATTGAATTCATTAGTGCCGACAATCAAATTCACAATGGAAGAAGAAATAAGTGGTAATTTGCCCTTCTTAGATGTCCTGATCCATAGGTTACCTAATGAGTTACGCTTTAGTGTATATAGAAAACCTATGAATGTACTTGCATACGTTCACTTTTATTCTTCCCATCCAAAAAATGTTAAAATTTCTGTTTTTAGAAATATGTTTTTGAGGGCGTTTAGAGTTTGCTCCCCAGAATTCCTTAATGAAGAGATTAATAACATTAGGTCAATTGCCCTTTCATTAAAATACCCCTCTTCTTATATTGATTTAGCTTTGAAGGGTGCTAAAAAAACTTTCTCTAATACTTCAACAGAGCCCCTTTTATTATCAAATTCTATAGTTTTGCCATACCACGAATCATTGGACCCCCTTCCAAGATTAGCCAAACAACTTGATTTTAATATAGTGTTTTCTAATCGTAATAACGTGGGTAATATGCTAATAAAAAACTCGCCCAGCGAATTGGAGTCCGCTGGTATTTATAAAATTCCGTGCAAAAATTGCCATAAAATTTATATTGGTCAAACTGGTAAATCATTAAAGACACGTGTAAAACAACACCAATATAACGTAAGTAGACAGGAAAAAAGTAGTGCCTTATTCTTGCATATAAAAAATGAAAATCATCATATTGATTGGACAGGAGCTAAATTTATTACCTATGAAAAATCAATGTTGTTAAGAAATATTATTGAATCGTCTCTAATTAAATTTAATAGATCTAATATTATAAACATTAGTAACGGTCTCTTCAAACTGGATACTTTTGTCACGAGGGCAATAGCCTCTTCAAAGAGGGTTGACAGCTAGCGGATAGTTTTTTACTTTTTCTTACTGTACTCCTTTGTTTCCCCAAACATCCCTTTCTGGACATTAGTCCTTTCCTGTGCTTTCACCCTTTAAAATACCACTCTTCCCTCCCACTCTTCTAAACTCCTCACCAGATGTTTTCTGCATCTAGTGTTCAGTTGGGTTTTTGACTCTGACGAAGACCGCTTGTTACGGTTGAAAGATCTTAGTCTTGTTTTCCCATTCTTATTGTGGTTTAATCATTGATTGTTGTTTCACGTGTTTATGTGAAATCTTTTTATATATACTTATATATTACATAAGCAGCTAAACTACAGTAAATAATTTTAAAACTAGTCTAAGATCTTTCAGAGTTAGTTGGAGTGTGACTCTGATAATGACCGGATTTTTGTAGAATGATTTTAATTATATTGATAAATATCTTGATTTGGACGTTAATTTTTAGACATATATATATATATATATATATATGTGTGTGTATATTGGCAGCAGATTTTCTTGTAAACATAAAAGAAAGTATACATACGTCTCTGGGACAACTCCTTCATGAAATCACTCCCTACCAGAAAAAACTAGTAAGAAAACGAGCAAAAAAGTCGTAAATGCGGAAGCTGCCGTCTACTTTAATATATATATATGATCAAACCCAGTTGGGTTTTTGAAGCGGACGAAAACCGCTTGTTACGGTTGAAAGATCTGAGTCATGTTTTCCCATTTCATATTGTGGTTTGATCATTGATTGTTATTTCACGCGTTTATGTGAAATTTTTTTATTATATATATATATATATATATATATATGCAGAAAAAGCACAATAAATAAACACGTGATGTAATCAATGAAGTTCAAGCCACAATAAAAAAAGGAAAACAATAGAACAAATGCTCTAAGGCCTTTCACATTAGGTCATGAGAGCATTTGTTCTATTGTTTTCCCTTTTTTATTGTCATTTAAACTTTATATATATACATAACTTTATACATTTACATAAAAATGTAAATTCAGTGATACCAGTAATAAATATTAAAGGCCCTGTTTTTTTTTCAAATAATGATAGCATGTCTCAGAGATTATAAAGGTTAGGTTTGTTTTCTTTTACATACTCGTATTTAATATCGTTAATGTATGCACTCTTTAACACATCTTTAAAGCAGCTTATCCGAAGCAGCTCGCTCAGTCAACAAAACATATTAAACAACAAGTTTATCATTAGCAACAAAACATTGAGTAAAGAATAACCATATAAAAATATGTTATTCATGCAACTTCACAGTAGTTGTATATTGTTATTGCTAAATTTCAGCGTATTTTGAACTAGAGCCACAAAACCACTAAAACATTCTTTATATTGCCACCTAATTGCCTTTATTTCCCCGTTTTATTATCAAAACAATAAAATCCAATGACCATTTCTGTTCTTCCTCTATACTGGAATGACTTATGACTTTTTTATGTGCGTAATATATGTTGCTTATATATATATATATATATATATATATATATATATATATATATAAAGATTTCACATAAACACGTGAAATAACAATCAATGATAAAACCACAATAAGAAATGGGAAAACAACACTAAGATCTTTCAACCGTTTCAAGCGGACGACGACCGCTTGTTACGGTTGAAAGATCTTAGTCTTGTTTTCCCATTTCTTATTATGGTTTGATCATTAATATATATATATATATATATATATATATATATATATATATATATATATTAGTGAGTAATATAATATATAGGAATATATATAATCTGTACTGGTAGTTACAGCGAGTATTAAATTTCTATTTTTATGAATATTTTGTTAACTATTTTTAATACATAGGCAATGAGACAGTGATGTAAATGATTAAATCTGTGATTTTTTTAATTAAACTATATATAAATAAATACGTATGTCTTGTTAAATTCTATGCCTATTTTTAATTTCACATCTTTTCTACTGAGTCTCTCAATGTTCGATGTTGTCGATGTTGTCTCTCAATGGCATAGAATTTAACAAGACATGCATAAACGAAGGTCTGCTCCCGAAATATATATATATAACTTTAAATTACACAAAGATAAAAGAGTAAAAGGAACACTTACAGAATTCAATATTTTGAACTGTTGTTCGTCATCAGGAGTAGGCGAGAAGGGAGGACGAAGTGAGAGAGATCTCCCCACGTGGAAGAACGGACCGCGAATATATATATATATATATATATATGCAAAAATCACATTAAATAAACACGTGATGCAATCAATGAAGTTAAAACCACAATGAAAAAAGGAAAACAATAGAAAGAAATGCTCTGAGGCCTTTCAATGTACTTCATCAGAGAGCAAACAAAGTAAAAACTGATCAAAGTAAAAACAGTTTTTACTTTGTCTGCTCTCTGATGACATACATTGAAAGGCCTCAGAGCATTTCTTTCTATTGTTTCCTTTCTTCCGTTGTAGTTTAAACTTTATATATATATATATATATATATATAAATGTTAGATTATAAATCAATGATATGATTATAATATTATCATTGATTATGATTATAATATTATATGATTAGCTCTATGGCACCGATATAAAATAATATAGTCATTGTATCACACTAGAAAAAAAGCTGAAAGTAACGATGACTAATGACTGACATTGTAGGATTTATAGAGAAATATTAATGAAAGCACTTAACGGAATCAATGGTAATAAGTGTGTAATCCGATACTCTTTCAATTAATCAATTAACATGGTAGAGTTTTCACAGTTAATTACATTCCCAATCTGATTTGGTTACCATTTCAAAGAGCTCATAAAAACCAAACAACTGATTGATAAAATTGACACCAGTCAAATATTTTCTTATATTTTGTTTAAATTCGTATTTTTTTTTAATCTTTTTATCTATATAATTATAAAACTCTGAAGACCGATCTTATTTCTTTTCTTGTCATCATGCATTGTCCAAATAACTAATAAATATATGTATATTTTTGTGGGAATCGAACCCAAGATCTTTGCATTGGAAGTACAGCGCGCTTTGCTCGGCGCCAAGGAAACTTGTTTACAATTCTCTTCCAAAACTTGATATAACTAAATAACGTCTTTTTTATTCATAAAACTCTGTTGATATTTATTGCTTGTTACTTGTTACCATGATCAAATCAAACTTTCGAAACTAACATTTTGGTTTAAAATTCGTATTAAGAACTTTCACATTAAACAGATGTGATGTATGAAATTCCGAAAGTATATACAATAAACTATTACATTAGAGGTTAAAAATGGATAATTTTAGAATTACAAACTTGAACACCACTGTTAGCTTAAATACGAATGTTCTAAGGTATATTATAAAGACAAATTGCTTTCATTAATGTTATTTCATGTTGGGTAAAATAAATTGAATATTCAATTTGCAGGTTTCGTCTGTTTCTTTGTTTGTTATCAAAGTTTTCTATGGGTCTCCTGATAACTTTAGGGGGTCCTGATAGACTGCCATCACAGAGGGTCTTACACTTGTGTGTAGGCTACTAATAAATGAAATAGGCATCGTTAATTACAGCTTCAAAAGTTCTATGTTGAAGATTATTTATAAGAAGCTGCCTAGTAAAAGCATTTTAATTAAAAAGCTTTATGACTCTGCACTACACAAAATGAATGGTAAGATTTAGCCTATAAAGATACATTGTTAAAGAAACTCTACTCTGTAGCTCTCTATAGTGTACACTGCATTTTCAGTTATTTATTTTTTAGTTTTATCGTGTTTATATTTAAAACTGAAAAAAAAAACATTCTTTTTATTTTTGTTGCTCCTCCACCATCTTGTGGCTTAGGACCAGGTTAGCTCAGTGGTAACGTACTCGCCTGTGGACTGGTAGTCCGGGGTTCAATCCCCACCTGGCCCACGATTTATTAACGCGGGAGGTGAATAAATCTGAGTACGTCGTCCCTCGAAGAGGACGTAAAGCAGTCGGTACCGAGCCTGTACGATGTCAGGTACTCGTTAAAGATCCTTACTCAAAATGCACTAGAGTTAGGCAAAAATTAAGGACTCCCATGTAGAATCTGTTGAATCACCGATCAAACAAGAAGGCGGTAAACGGCTGACGTTATCACCCGCTAGGGGATCGGTTTAAACAATAATCATCAGGCTCTTACCATTACCTCTCTTGTAATTCATGTTATGGCAATCCGCTGCAGGCGACAAGACATATCCTTAGATAGTCCTCATTTTGACATAAAGTATCACAACAAATATTTTTTATGGAATATCACCCTAAACTTTCATCTACTAAATGGTATCCATCTACTAAATTTAATTGGACAGTTGTATATTACTGGTGGAGTGAAATGAAGAAGAATAAATACTTCATATGAAAGATTTCACTAATAACATTGAAATGCAAGTACATGTGTGGCTATTTCATACTATTACAAATTATCCCTGAACTATACTATGAGTCAAAACAATTGATGCAGTCCAAGAGATAAGTCGTTACCAATCATAAGCAATTGACTTATGACATAGACAATCAGCTGTGGAGTTTATTTAAAAACGGTTATATAAAATTAAATATTTTAAAATATTCAAATGACTTGACTAGCAGATATGAAACATTCTGAAGCTATTAATTGATTTTATAGTAATGTAAACAGAGTAAATTATAAATCAGCTGTAGTAATGAAGCTTCCAATGAAGTTTATGAAATATTCATGATAAATAACGGCAGCTAATATGCATTGTATTTCATGCATTTTCATACAGCTTTTTACTATATCGTTTATTTTAAATAGTTTGAATAGTTAAGTCATTTTTAAAACTAAGTTTTTTTTTAAATCTATGATATTATTCATTATTCATTGACAGTTATTTATAATATTCATCTTAAAATTGGCACATCACATATTTTAAATGCCAATGACTTAAATTATGATACCAAATCTGCAGCGGTCTGCTTTTATATATGTAAATAAATTAATAAACTTATATGGTATACACAGACTCCCCAGTACCACATCCAGTTATGATGTCCGCCTCTCTGGCGTATCTGTGCAGAGCAGAACTCAGAGTCGGGGCCCTTGCACATTTTTGGGCCACTCAAGTTTCGTAAGATGAAATTTGTTACTGCTACTAAATCGCAGCATGATTGGTGCTCCTACTTTAAGATTTTACTCATGAGAAGGCAGTCCAGGAGCAGTCACTGAGTCAAGAAATTCAGTTGAATAGTGAACTGCTTCCTCATCACTAATCACTCTGTTTACTGACATGTAAGTTCTTTCCTCGGCTTGATATAGCGCAATAACTTGTTTGTTGATTTTTCCTGCTTGTTCATTAGTAGGGGGAGAGAACGGTTCGTTCACAAAGCCATTTAATCTGAATAGATAGTAGATCTTGAACTCTGAGGAACACCTTTTCAATAAGCTCTTGTTGGGAGTTTAAAGACAAATGAAATTAAAATCAGCTAACAAAACCTACATTCTATACCTGTATATTTTCAAAATAAACTTTTCTGTCTAGCTAGCCAAACACGGCTTAAAAGTTCATAACTTTGCTTCTATGTTGAATTTTCAATCCATTCAAAGCTTAAAAATCCATTTTTCGTTTCTAATATCAACTTTAGACTTTATGTACTTTAAAGAACTTATAATTTTCTATTATAAACTCACATTTATTTACTTTAGGTATGATTTCTAAAAATCTTTTACACCTTATTGGTTATTGAGCTAAATATTGAACGTGTCCAAAGGTTCCTTCTCCGTTAATCGTAGCAAGCGTAAGTAGGATTAAGAAGATTAATGCCCGGTTAGATATTCCACATATTATTATGAATCCTTGTTTAGTTTAGTTAGAATGAGTATTTTAGGCTAAACCGGACTCGGATACTCTAGCTCCGTTTTATCCGCTTCCTTCATAATTGATAAATAAAGTGATATTCTTGAGAAAGCAGGCGTGAGTCACGCAAAATGGCTCCAAACTGCAAAAGGTTTCTTTGGCTCCAACATTATCCTCATTACTCCACTGTCTCATCGCACTCCATTCCCCTCCATGTCCAGAATGTATTCAAGTACTCAGATGAGAACTAACTTATATTAACTGTTTGTATTAATAATTCTGACCCATCCTTATCCCAAGAACTTCTAAAAGCCGTTTTAAATAAAAAACCTTCTAATCCAGGTTATTATTAGTGATTACAACTACGCCCCCCTTTAAAATATCATATGAACTACTTTGAATCTTCATTGCCAATTAATTTTATTTAATTTTTTGAATTATTATAATATTATTATTTTTTCTTAAAAGTAATAATTTGTGAATATATTTTTATAATTGACTGAAGGATAATAGGCATAAATAAATAATGTATCTATTTTAGAGAAACAAAATCTGGAAATGGTTTTTTTTTCCTAGTCAAATTAACTTTCTTATAATATGAATTAAATATTTTGAACTTATTTGTGTAAAAATTTTTATTTTTCCAAATGACTCTATATCAGATCATTTTAGGGAAAGATAAAGGAATAAGACAAAACCTGTGGAGGTGGGGCTGATGGATGCAGCTAATGGAAATGTTTTGTTCGCAGATGTCCATTGCCAATGACCTCTTCAGCTGTATCTCTCTCATTATTTTGCACCATTACTTTCACCTAACCAACTTTTTCTGGATGTTTGTTGAAGGTATGTAATAAACTAATTTAAATTTATTTATTTTTAATAGAAATAAGTTATAATTTTTACATTTTTTTGTTTTTCTATTTTTTTACGAAAAATGTTAATGCAAACTTATTCATTGTAAATTTTTTATGATTTTTTTATGCCAGAGGTGTTCGAATGAGCTATTCAATGTTTGAATAAGATAGCATAATATTTGAGATATTTAAAAAATTCTTACTCTTCTACCAAACAGGTATTAGGTGCGGTTCTACAGATTGCCTTCAATTTAAAGATTACAGTTTCGAATCTCGGAATTACTTTAGATTTTTCATGTGGTGATAGAAAATCTTGTAAGCACCATTCGTCAGAGAGATGTAAGCTAGTCAGTCTCAAACCTGTATTATATCAGGTACTCCGTTAAAGATCCCTGCTTTAATAAACACTAGTGAGGTAAAATTTAGGACTCCTGATGTAAAACCAATACTTTTATGTGTTTTACCTATCATTAAAATGAGTGGGCTAATACAGACAATCTACACTTCTCTTGCCATTGTCATTAGAATAGCATCAAATTTAATAAATCGTAACCTATGAGTGCGGTCGTTACAAACAAAACTATGTACTAAACAAAAAACGAAATTTTCCAAGCACTCTGTATCAAACTGATCATACATTAGACTTACTAATGTTTATACAACGTATATTTTTTAACTTCCTGTTGTCATAATAATGCACATTAGGAATTCGTAGTTAATGAATCGTAAACCACTTTTTTTACTGTTTAACCTTTTTACCGGCTTTTCGTTTGATCGGTGTTTCTACATTGGAGGTCCTGAATTTTGCCCAACTCAACTTCATTTCGAGTAGGGATCTTTAACGAGTGGCTGACATTGTACAGGCTCGGGACCGATGGCTTAACGTCCTCTCTGAGGAATGATGTACTCAAATTTATTCACCACCCAAGTGAATAAATGGAGGGCCAGATGGGGTTTGAACCCTGGACTGTTAGCCCAGAGGCGAGTACGTTAGCTACTGAGCTAACCTGGCCCTTAAACACATAATTAGTCTTCTCTTGTATCTCGGTTACAAGCCTCACCTTCAAAAGTAACAGTTCTTGTCGCATTTGTGTTTTGTGTTTGAAGGCGAGCAATGTCCAGAACCTGTTGATTCTGACGTATAACATACGAAGAAAAACATATTTTCATATTTGGATCTTTCTGTTTATTCTGGTCGTTTCATGAATAACAATCATTATTTATTAGTAATAACACCTCAAAATATATTGTTTTGGTGAATTTGTGTACAAATTTTTTGTTGAACAAAATCTTCAATGATTACTCTTTCTCCTATTTATCATTGATATTATTAAATGAAGATAACTTTAAATTATTTTTTTTAAAATTAAAGTAAAATACATTTGTGAGATTAAATTTCATCGCATAATTTTGATAAAAAAAATCTGGAGCGGCCTACACTCAACTTTACTATAAGTAATTGTAATAAACTCATTAACAAGTATCTTAATGGCACTATAGTGCACATGTAATATTAAAAACTATGGTAGAGGTTATAAAACTTGAAATAATTTATTTTGTCTGCTTATTAAAGTAACAGTGGTTAATTAGAGTACCCTGCTGGTCATCCTACTGCACAAGCCCTCAGTAATGAAAGTTTTAGCAGTGCTAGGTCCAAAATTTACGTTAACTATTCTTGCATTCGATTGTTGTAATCCGCTATATAGTTCCTGTATAAATACATCAATATATTATTGGAAATTTAGTAGAGTAGAGAGCATATTACAAAAAGCCTCTTCATATCTATTACTGTAGCAATCTACAGTGACTCATCTAATAAATAAAGAGTATTCTATTATGTTAACGAAAAATTATTCCAAAATTTTTCGTTTTATAATTTAAGAGGAGTGAAAAACTGTTTTAACATATTGTATAAAAGAGTACCGCTATCATTATTGGTTTTGCCCTAATTCTTTATAGTGTTATCATAACCATGACTATTTGTCTGCCTAATTCTCAATTTTATGTGGTACTTTACACATAGCGTGGTCACAAACTTTTTAAATCCATTCTCACCCGCATAAACTCAGACAAAAAAAAAATGCAATCAAGGGACTACAAAAGTTTAAATACTTAGAATTTTTCTAATCAATTTGATCTTTACTACTATATTTTAATACAATTAAAACTTATTGTAAAGTTACATTCTATACATTGAATACAATTAACACATTTGAATGCATTTTATTCTAAACAAATTATCTATAGTTCAAATTATTCGTTAAAGTAATACAAAAGAAGCTTTTATATCTTGAAATTCAATTATAACCATTATTTTTCATTTCTTTTGGCTGTAAAAATTTGAAATTTATTTTAAGTGAATGGTGCTACGAATTTCTATATATTTTGAATATAAAGAAGTATATTGAAAGTTCTTTCTTGCATTAAACTTTTTACTTTAGTGCTCTGAGCTTGAATTAGTGCAAGAAAGAAGCCTCAGAAATATCATTTACTTTAGAATAAAACAGCAGATTGTTTTATACGATTTCTGATTGAAATACTATGAGACATATATTTGCTCATAATAAATTAAGACGCAATTGTAAAGGTATAGTGGGGGTAGTTTTCCCAGTAGAACGAATGTAAGTGAACTTTTGGACTTACATTCATTAATAATATTAATTAGTTAATTATACTATTAATAATAATATTAATAGTTAGATGCATGTCTCAACACGTCAGTCACATTCGGCCTTCGCCAGACAGAACACAAGATTACGTCTCGTCATGATAAGGATACCTTTTATTTTATAGTTTATAGATCATATTCTATGATATAATTTTTCATCATTTTCTTTATGTGTTATTTCACATGCATTGTATATATATTTTATCCACTATACATGTATTTAAAGTTAAATGGAAGTTATTTTACTTCTTTTTGATCCACCAATATCAAAAAAAGTCTTAGTTCATGTAAATTTTTAGTGTCATTTCTTTGCAATACTTAAATCAAATTGATTTCAATGAAATTAAGAATGCATAATAAAATTTCTTAGTCCAGCTGTTTTATATGGTTACAACAAGCAATTGCAATGAGCCGGTTTATCTCTTATCCGTATTTTATGCTACTTTTTAATTACTCACTACATAGAGATTTCCTTTTATCAATTCAACACAGAAACAAGCAATGCTAACACATTCACCCACCCACCCACACACACAGATATCATCGAAAAAACTTCATAAAACGACTGTTGGGACCTCACAACATCTAATTCCGTCAAAATCTCGAGATCGATTTTTTTCGCGATCACTATACTTGAAAATATGTTATAGTAAAGCAAAAACTTTTATTCAATAATTTGTATCAAGTTGTAAACAAGCAGGTTGTAAAGTCAATAAAGTATTATGTCTTCCTTGTTACGTCAACAGTCCCATCCCAAATCAATTCAGCTTACCTCCCAAGGGTTAATCTGATGAAAATATAATATTTTATTGAAGATAAGGACATTTGAGAAATGATGAGAGTCAGATGGAAAAAAAGACATAGAAATATATATATATTCGAATAATTAGGAAACAGTCCTTTGTTAATACATGTGAGATTGAATTTACGGTTTATTGTTTTTTTAATTAATTTCTTGGATAATTTTTCCAAGAAATTGAAAAATTTCAATTTCTTGGAAAAATTATCCAAGAAATTAATTAAAAAAACAATAGGCCGTAAATTCAATCACACTCACACACACACACACACACACCTATATATATATATATATATATATATATATATATATATATATATATATATATATATATGAATATTGATAAAAGTATCGACCGTGGGATAGAAAGAAAGCTAAAGTTTATCGGGACTCAGTCAGTTCTTCAGGTTCAAATTCAACTCTCAGTGCCAACGTTTCGGTATTTTTTTTAATTTTTTCATAGGCAAAAGTATACATTTTGAAACAGAAAAACTAAGTATTACATTATAAATTATTTTACAAAGAAGAATAGTTTCTGAATTTCAATAACAACTGTCTAGTTTGAATGAACTCGTGACTCTTATGTGACAGTGTCACGTGTTCATTTAAACTAGACAATTGTTGTTGAAATTCAGTTGTTGTTGAAACTATTCATCTTTATAAAATAATTTCTAATGTAATACTTAGTTTTTCTGTTTCAAAATGTATACTTCTGCCTATGAAAAAATTAAAAAAAAAACCGAAACGTTGGCACTGAGAGTTGAATTTGAACCTGAAGAACTGACTAAGTCCCGATAAACTTTAGTTTTGTATACAGATAAATATATTTGTAAATTTTGGTAGAAGTCCTTTCTGTAAGTAATTGTTATTAAAAACATTATAAAACCTGCTTCTTGTTAAGTTTCTCTGTCTCCCGGAATAACTATTCTGTTGTTGCATGTCAACTAAATAATATACTTTCTAATGTCAACATGTTTCAACTTTTTTCTAGAGCCACTTTAGGAACGACAATGACTCTCAAAAATGTTTTCCTCCTATATAAACAAACTATAGTAAGTTAAGAGTTCAGGGAAAGATTATCTCTCAATTTTTTTCTCCTTTTGTATAGGCAAAGTAGATTCAGTTAGGAGAAAAAGATTTAGATTCCTCTTAGAACTAAAAATGTCGTAATACTTCTATTAACGACTATGGACTCTAAAATTAATTGATTGCATTATTTTAACTGAATACTGAGGTAGAGCTGAGCAAAACTATTCTTAAAAAATTATCTTTATAAAACAAATATCTCAGCGAGAATAATACAAACGTAATGACAATGGTAAATGGTCTTATATCAAGGAAAATGGAAAATAAGGGAAAACTTTTTCAATCATAAGGTAATTTTCCGGTAATGTGCTTGGGTCAATAAAAAGCTGATTATAAATTTCTATCCAAACAGGTTTTGTTACTGCAATTTTTACATGAATAAGATGCACATGCCATAATACAGTTTTGTATAATTAATATACACTTTATTATTTTTTAAAATATGTTCACCTTTTCAATAATAATATTCACTTAATAATCTATACTAAACAGCACAATGATAAATGCGTTAATGATACATTTATAAAAACATATGTAAATAATATTGAGCATTTTATAATAAAAATATTTTTTTTTCTGTTTTTAGGTCAATACCATTAATTTACTGTAGGTTTTTTTGGTATAAACCATTTATTTGCAGAAATGAGCGAAAATATTATTTTAATTTATTATAAGCAGTTTTAAATAAAACTTGTTATAGATAAGACATTTAATAAATCAATTTAAATAAACCAACTATTCAAGTTTGATTCAGTTTATGTTGAAGAATGACTGCACTATTGTTTCTAAGTGCAAGGAAGGCATTCCGTTATACCATTTTTAAGAGACAAGAGAGATATAAACTTAGAATAAATATTTTCGAAGGAAAATACCTTGAATTTCTTGTTTTAAAATAACACTGAAAGACTGAAATTTTCCTTAAAGGAATTTATGTTCAGTGTAAATTCAGTAAAATGAAAGAGGCGTAAAACATTCCTTAACTGTGACCAGTAACTTGTAAGACGTTTTGAAAAAAATAACCTTAATTAAGGATTTAAGAGAGAGCTTTAGAACGATTGTGATGAGTGAAAAATAAAGGCGCTATTAAACATATATAAAAGCTTTTAGCTTATATCATGCATTTATTATATAAAATCTTTTGGTTGTTCAGTTTAGATATATTTGAAAAAATTTATCTACCTCCCTTTGCATATCATATCTCAAATGCTACATAGGGACTCATAAAATTATCAGACAACTAAGTGGTGTTATTTTTTTTCTTTATATATATAATTTTTTTGTGTGTAAAGTGTATAAATATAAAAAAAAGCAATGATAAAGTCGCAGTCAGGATTTCTACACTCATTTCATCAGGAAAAGATTACGCTGATGATGGCACCTTTTCCTGATGAAGATGCATGTTGAAATGCTGAAATGTTTTTGTTGGTGTTTGTCTTTGAGCTTTTTTTGCGCTTAATTGATTTTTTTACGGATTCAATAAACTTGTTGATATTTCATGTAGTAATATCTATAGTAAAATTTGAGAAAGTTTATATGCAAATGAATCAAATATTAAATATATAAATAAGGAAAGAATAATGTGGCCGGTTTAGTGGAAAAAAGAGACTATATCTTACAACCGTAACGGGCTGTCTTCGTCAGAGCCAAAAACCCAACTGAATTTTGTATATATATATATATATATATATATATATATATATATATATATATATTATTATTATATGTCAGATTAAATTTTCTGCCTACTTTTGTCTTAATCAGTTTTTTTGGATTTCTTTTCCAAATCTCGTATTAGTCCTTTAAATTCTTTAGGAACTAGGTATATTACCTCACCATATGATTTTCTGTCCATTTTTAATCGTATTTATTATTACCGACGTATCGGTCTTCTTTGACCATCTACAGGGTTATTTTTGAACACATATCCAAAGAATTGGAACAAATTATTTAACAATTTTATCTAAAACTTAATTTTAACACTCAAATAACACGATAGAAATTACACTTGCTTCATTAAACACCTTCCTTATTTTGAATCTAATCAGATTAAAATGGAAAAATTATATAAGAAAATTAGAACAACTTTGCAGAAAACGTACCAGATTAAAAATAAGCAAGGCATTTAATTTAACGTCAGAGTCAAAATCATTGATTTGACCTTTGATTGTTATTTTACGTATTTATGTGAAATCTTGTCATATATATATATATATATATATATATATCAAACCACAATAAGAAAATGGGAAAACAAGACTAAGATCTTTCAATCTTTGACTCTGACGAAGACCGCTTGTTACGGTTGAAAGATCTTAGTCTTGTTTTCCCATTTTCTTATTGTGGTTTGATCATTGATATATATGTGTCATATTCATTTTGATAATGTAAACTTATTCATTTTACTATGGAAAAGGTATATTTTTTTTTATTAAATAGATGTTTGAATAAGACTTCTTACGATTTCCAAAACAGCATAATAATAGACGAAATAAATTTATAAAATGTTAATTTTTAATTTTTAAAAGAAGGTAAAAGAATTTAGAATTGGAAAAGCTGCTGTCGTTTTTGAATTATCTTAAATAAAAAAAAAATGTATACGAGATGGAAATCAAAACTACATAGGTGTAATAAAAATAACCATTCAAGTGTTGATGTCAGGCATATGTATTAATACTGGTAAACTGGGAATTTGCACTCAGTGATAGTAAAGAGAGAGAGATAAAAACAATTGTGCAAAGAATATAGCTTATCGCAAGACAGATAAAATAATAACGCACGAACGTGTCTTACATTATCAGTACTTGTCAGTTCAAGGGGTCCTTCAATGTGTTGAAATAATGCTTTGTGATGGTGACATGAATTCTAAGAGCTTTAATAGAAACACAGAAATGGGTAGTGTTAGGTTGCAGTGGCAGTCCCACAAGAGAACACACGTAGGCCAAGCATTGGCCCTTTGTGATACCACACAATGAAGATTGATTCTACAGTGGGAGTCCTCAATTTTTCCTAACTCAAATGTATTTAGAGTAGGAATCTTTAACGAGTACCTGACATCGTATAGACTCGGGACCGACGGTTTAACGTCCTTTTCCGAGGGATGATGTGCTCAGATTTATTCACCTCCCACGTGAATAAATCGAGGGCCAGGTGAGGATCGAACCCCGGTCCTATCAGTTCAGAGGTAAGCACGTAACCACTGAGCTATCCTGGCCCCGAAATGGGTAGTAATTGATGGGTACAATCATCAATTACAAAACTTAACAATAATCAAATTATAGAACTTTGTTAGAAAACATTTCCTACTTCAGGTTTCATTTCACAAAAATAAAACCTTTTAAATTAAAAATAATATATAAATAAGAGTTAATCAATGAGTTATATTTTAAGCAACTTATAAAAGGTTTTGTAGAAACACAATGAAGTAAGATATTTTTTATATTCATATGAACTACTTATATATATATATATATATATATATATATATATATATATATATATATATATATATATATATAATTAATATATATATAAAGAAATCGAAAGCTTGTAAGTAGAAAAATATATTATTCAGTAAGCTACAAAATTATTTCTTTGATGTCTCTGGGACAACTCCTCCACAAAATCACTCCCTACGAAAGAAAACTAGTTAGAAAACTAGAAAACACCAGCAAAAAGGTCGTGAATTCAGGAGCTGCCGTCTACTTTAATAAAATATTATTACAAGAGAATCTGCTGCCAATATACACTAATATATATTTTCGAATATTTAGGAAACAGTCCTTCCTTAATACATGTCAGATTGAATTTACGGCCTATTATTTTTTTAATTATTTTTTTGGATAACTTTTTCAAAGCCCTTAATAGTTTTTTAAATTGACAAGGAACTAAATAGATTAACTCACCATACGTTTGGTTTTCAATGGTTATATTTTTTCCAACGTTTCGGTGGTCTTCGACCATCTTCAGAGGGTAAACATATATATAATATCTAAAAAAAACCTATTAAACATTGTTTAAAACACTTAAATATAACACTCAAAGTTCATAATACTAAATCAAATATAAACATTTAAACTGGCCTGTTGGCATTTCATTTCATGTCAGCAGGTGTCTTTAAATTGTTCTACATTGTCAAATTCCCCTTTTGTTGCGACTGTCCCATGTGCAGCTTCAATAACTTTGTAAAACTTACTGTTTGGTTATTTATATTGGGCCTCATTTCCAATATACTAAGGGCCTCAATAATACTTAATCTGCCATGGTCTCTTTCTTGGTATAATATTTCAGTGTTGTTAGTAAGCATATAATAATATGATAAATAATATGATAATAAGCATATGATAATTTCCTTCAATATCCGTTCATTTGTTTTGTATGCCCTTGAAAATTGATTTTGATAAAATATGGTGTATGTATTTCCTTATCTTCCAACTTCTTGTTTGGTTTTGTCTTCATTCCTAATATTGAGATTGTTTAAATATTTCTTCAATATGGAGTCGAATTGTCTATTGCTATATCCGTTGTTGAAATCCGTAAATGAATTTAAAGTATCGTTTACTTTTTAACATTCATTTTGATATCAAAGGAGGCAAACAATTTAAACTCTTACAAAACACACGTATTCTTTGGTAGTTAAATAATTTGTAGTTTAATTAATTTTTGTTAATTTAAATGAAATTAACAAAATACGATTATAGCTATTGTAAATATATTGTAATATCAGTTATAAGTTTTTTTTAATCCATTTATTTAGCATGTTTATAATGTATTACATCCTGTATCGAATCATATTGTTTTATAAGCTTATACCGTTAGAACATAAGGTGGTAAGCTATTTACTACTGGGCCAGGTTAGCTCAGTGGATAACGTACTCGCCTCTGTGCTGGTAGTCTGGGGTTCGATACCCACCTGACCCTCGATTTATTCACACGAGAGGTGAATAAGTCTGAAAACGTCGTCCCTCGGAGAGGACGTTAAGCCGTCGGTCCCGAGTCTGTACGATGTCATTTACTTGTTAAAGATCCCTACTCGAAATGCTCTTGAGTTAGGCAAAATTTAGCACTCCCAATGTGAAATCTGTTGAGTCACCGATTCAAAAGAAAAGACGGTAAACGGCTGACGTTATTAGACGCTAGAGGATCGGTTTAAACATTAAAAAAATAAATAAACTAATCATTAATGCCTGTTTGCTTACCATACAAGTAGAGATAAAAGTAAGGAAGGGTGATTTCTGTAAATTATATAACTCATTGTAGTATATTTATTATGTTATAAATTCTAGTAAATAAAAATTTACCTACATTGTTTATGTTTGCGGCCTGAGGGTAACCAAATGGTTGACTGAAACAGATAGCTAATTATTTAAGTTTCTTCAAGAACAAAAGTGATGTTATTTAAGCATCACGAATTATTTTTTAAAAAAATATATAAATACATTTCAGAATTGTATAATAATCTTTTATAATTATTATTTGTCTGTGAGAAAGTGGGAGAGAGCTTGAGAAGGAAAAAGACAGACATTAGAGAAGGAGTTAGTAAGAGGGTAGCTGGGTGGGAAGAAGAAGAAGAAGTGAATATAGACAAAAATCTAGAGGAATCATATAAAAAATGAAACTGTAGAAGTCAAAGAAGATAAAAAGAACTCGAGGAGTAATGAAATGAGTGTGTCTAAATCAGAGGTGGGCAGCCTTTCTTAGAGTAAGGGCCATTTTAGCTCCGTCCACTTCTTCAAAAAGCCACCACGAATGGATCAGTAAAATCTTATATAATAGTTATATTGTAAAACCTTGACTCTATCTTATATAGTATTACTCGATCAAAGCATCTAAAAATGCTTCGCATCTTTCCAGAGATTCAGCAGTATCTTCACTTTCTTTACTTATCACCTTTGTTAACTCTGGTAAATGATTTTCTAAAAGTTTAGACTTTTCAAGTAATGATTGATAAATAGGCTTCTTTCTAAATGCTTGAATTTGTTTTTGTCTTTATATTTCGTAATTCTTTATATTTTGGAAAAGTTTTCTCAGAAAACCACAGAAGGGCGCATTTCATGGTTTAAAAGGCCACATGTGGTCTTAAAACTGAAGGTTTAGATCCCCACGCCTGATCTAAACCGTATCGTATCATCTATGGCAAATGTAACAAAAGATTATTGGAGTTAGGCATAGACCAAGTGCTAATGGTACCTGTAAAAGTATACCCTACCGCATCCACCTGACCTTACGGTAAAAATCTTCATTATGTAAAACGACAATATCATACACTCACAAAAAAAAAAAGAGGAATAAACTATTTCCTGAAAAAATGCAAGAGATATCATAACTATTGAATCTTATTCGTTTTCCTCAAGACTGTTTTTAATAAAAACAATTTTAAATAAAACAATCACAAATAATGTGTAATATCATTTTTATACCGTTAATAAGCAAAATCGATTATCGTTTTTCTATTTAAACAGTATAAATCTAAGCTGGGATATAACAATTATAAGTCTATAAATATGAACATAACTGCTCAGAACTCGAATATATGTAATTCCCGTATCATGTAAATGCATTATATATGGGGTGTATGGTTATTATTGTTTCAGTTTTTTCTCACAACCTGTTCCCAAACTGTATATTTTCTGCAATGGTAAAGATTATTCGAACTATTGAATTTTAATGTCGTGAACACATCACTCCACACAGTAATTGTCGGAAAGTGAGAATTTTATTTCCAATTTATATATATATATATATATATTGAAAAAGACGAGCCAATCCCTGTTACGTATTACTTTGGGCACTTCTTATTGGTTGTGGGTGTTTTTTCGTTAAACACGTTTCTCCTTAGCACACTCCGTCCGCTCGGCCGCCTCAGCCTTCACTCCAGGAGAGGGCTCGCAGTCCCTACTTAATTTTCCAATAGAGTTGGATGAAAGTCTTGGCGTCCTGGCATGGAAGTGCACCTCGTCGAACTCGGTGTTTACTATGGGCTTAGTGGATTTCATTAGATACTGGTTGTTGGTGTTTTCTGTAGATTCTATTGTTGTGGGTGTCTGTAGAACCTTTCCCCGTCGGTTTCCTAACACGCTTGGCCGCATCCGCCGTCCTTCCTGGAGAGGGCTCGCAGTCCCTACTTTAGTTTCACAGAGGGCAGGAATGGCATAGGCGTCCTCACGTAGAAGAATTCCTCGTAAGAACCTGGTCCGGGCTATGGGCATTATGAGTTGAAGTTGAGTGTGTGTGGCGTTTGTCATTAGACCCCTTTACTGCAGTGTTTTCTTGAAGAATGCATGGCGCCTTCCTCGTGTCGTTGCGACCGGTTTCGACCGTTCCTCGGTCATTCTCAAGCTGGTGGGTGTAGTTCCTGGCTGGATTGTGCGTTTATATATGTTGAATGCCAGATCAGATATTGAAAAAGACGAGCCAATCCCTGTTACGTATTACTTTGGGCACTTCTTATTGGTTGTGGGTGTTTTTTCGTTAAACACTTTCTCCTTAGCACACTCCGTCCGCTCGGCCGCCTCAGCCTTCACTCCAGGAGAGGGCTCGCAGTCCCTACTTAATTTTCCAATAGAGTTGGATGAAAGTCTTGGCGTCCTGGCATGGAAGTGCACCTCGTCGAACTCGGTGTTTACTATGGGCTTAGTGGATTTCATTAGATACTGGTTGTTGGTGTTTTCTGTAGATTCTATTGTTGTGGGTGTCTGTAGAACCTTTCCCGTCGGTTTCCTAACACGCTTGGCCGCATCCGCCGTCCTTCCTGGAGAGGGCTCGCAGTCCCTACTTTAGTTTCACAGAGGGCAGGAATGGCATAGGCGTCCTCACGTAGAAGAATTCCTCGTAAGAACCTGGTCCGGGCTATGGGCATTATGAGTTGAAGTTGAGTGTGTGTGGCGTTTGTCATTAGACCCCTTTACTGCAGTGTTTTCTTGAAGAATGCATGGCGCCTTCCTCGTGTCGTTGCGACCGGTTTCGACCGTTCCTCGGTCATTCTCAAGCTGGTGGGTGTAGTTCCTGGCTGGATTGTGCGTTTATATATGTTGAATGCCAGATCAGATATTGAAAAAGACGAGCCAATCCCTGTTACGTATTACTTTGGGCACTTCTTATTGGTTGTGGGTGTTTTTTCGTTAAACACGTTTCTCCTTAGCACACTCCGTCCGCTCGGCCGCCTCAGCCTTCACTCCAGGAGAGGGCTCGCAGTCCCTACTTAATTTTCCAATAGAGTTGGATGAAAGTCTGGCGTCCTGGCATGGAAGTGCACCTCGTCGAACTCGGTGTTTACTATGGCTAGTGATTTCATTAGATACTGGTTGTTGGTGTTTTCTGTAGATTCTATTTTGTGGGTGTCTGTAAACCTTTCCCCGTCGGTTTCCTAACACGCTTGGCCGCATCCGCCGTCCTTCCTGGAGAGGGCTCGCAGTCCCTACTTTAGTTTCACAGAGGGCAGGAATGGCATAGGCGTCCTCACGTAGAAGAATTCCTCGTAATGAACCTGTCCGGGCTATGGGCATTATGAGTTGAAGTTGAGTTGTGTGTGGCGTTTGTCATTAGACCCCTTTACTGCAGTGTTTCTGAAGAATGCATGGCGCCTTCCTCGTGTCGTTGCGACCGGTTCGACCGTTCCTCGGTCATTCTCAAGCTGGTGGGTGTAGTTCCTGGCTGGATTGTGCGTTTATATATGTTAATGCCAGATCAGATATTGAAAAAGACGAGCCAATCCCTGTTACGTATTACTTGGGCACTTCTTATTGTTGTGGTGTTTTTTCGTTAAACACGTTTCTCCTTACACACTCCGCCGCTCGCCAGCCTCAGCCTTCACTCCAGGAGAGGGCTCGCAGTCTCTACTTAATTTCCAATGGTGAGGCTTGGCGCGGAGGAGTGTGCTAAGGAGAAACGTGTTTAACGAAAAAACACCCACAACCAATAAGAAGTGCCCAAAGTAATACGTAACAGGGATTGGCTCGTCTTTTTCAATATCTGATCTGGCATTCAACATATATAAACGCACAATCCAGCCAGGAACTACACCCACCAGCTTGAGAATGACCGAGGAACGGTCGAAACCGGTCGCAACGACACGAGGAAGGCGCCATGCATTCTTCAAGAAAACACTGCAGTAAAGGGGTCTAATGACAAACGCCACACACACTCAACTTCAACTCATAATGCCCCATAGCCCGGACCAGGTTCTTACGAGGAATTCTTCTACGTGAGGACGCCTATGCCATTCCTGCCTCTGTGAAACTAAAGTAGGGACTGCGAGCCCTCTCCAGGAAGGACTGGCGGATGCGGCCAAGCGTGTTAGGAAACCGACGGGGAAAGGTTCTACAGACACCCACAACAATAGAATCTACAGAAAACACCAACAACCAGTATCTAATGAAATCACTAAGCCCATAGTAAACACCGAGTTCGACGAGGTGCACTTCCATGCCAGGACGCCAAGACTTTCATCCAACTCTATTGGAAATTAAGTAGGGACTGCGAGCCCTCTCCTGGAGTGAAGGCTGAGGCGGCCGAGCGGACGGAGTGTGCTAAGGAGAAACAGTGTTTAACGAAAAAACACCACAACCAATAAGAAGTGCCCAAAGTAATACGTAACAGGGATTGGCTCGTCTTTTTCAATATCTGATCTGGCATTCAACATATATAGAACGCACTAATCCAGCAGGAACTACTATTCCCACCAGTTGAGAATGACCGAGGAACGGTCGAAACCGGTCGCAACGACACGAGGTTAAGGGCTTAGTGGATTTCATTCAAGAATAACTGGTTGTTGGTGTTTTCTGTAGATTCTATTGTTGTGGGTGTCTGAGAACTTTCCCCGTCGGTTCCTAACCGCTTGCCGCATCCGCACGTCAACTTCAACTGGATAGATGGCTCGCATAGTCCCGGACTTTAGGTTTCTTACAGAGGGACAGGAATGGCATGGCGTCCTCACGTGAGGAATTCGCTCGTAATGCCATTCCTGGTCCCGGTTGGTGCATTATGAGTTGAAGTGAGTGGGTGCGAGCTTTGTCATTAGACCAGGATAGGACAGGCGGATGCGGCCAAGCGTGTTAGGAAACCGACGGGGAAAGGTTCTACAGACACCCACAACAATAGAATCTACAGAAAACACCAACAACCAGTATCTAATGAAATCCACTAAGCCCATAGTAAACACCGAGTTCGACGAGGTGCACTTCCATGCCAGGACGCCAAGAACTTTCATCCAACTCTATTGGAAAATTAAGTAGGGACTGCGAGCCCTCTCCTGGAGTGAAGGCTGAGGCGGCCGAGCGGACGGAGTGTGCTAAGGAGAAACGTGTTTAACGAAAAAACACCCACAACCAATAAGAAGTGCCCAAAGTAATACGTAACAGGGATTGGCTCGTCTTTTTCAATATCTGATCTGGCATTCAACATATATAAACGCACAATCCAGCCAGGAACTACACCCACCAGCTTGAGAATGACCGAGGAACGGTCGAAACCGGTCGCAACGACACGAGGAAGGCGCCATGCATTCTTCAAGAAAACACTGCAGTAAAGGGGTCTAATGACAAACGCCACACACACTCAACTTCAACTCATAATGCCCATAGCCCGGACCAGGTTCTTACGAGGAATTCTTCTACGTGAGGACGCCTATGCCATTCCTGCCCTCTGTGAAACTAAAGTAGGGACTGCGAGCCCTCTCCAGGAAGGACGGCGGATGCGGCCAAGCGTGTTAGGAAACCGACGGGGAAAGGTTCTACAGACACCCACAACAATAGAATCTACAGAAAACACCAACAACCAGTATCTAATGAAATCCACTAAGCCCATAGTAAACACCGAGTTCGACGAGGTGCACTTCCATGCCAGGACGCCAAGACTTTCATCCAACTCTATTGGAAAATTAAGTAGGGACTGCGAGCCCTCTCCTGGAGTGAAGGCTGAGGCGGCCGAGCGGACGGAGTGTGCTAAGGAGAAACGTGTTTAACGAAAAAACACCCACAACCAATAAGAAGTGCCCAAAGTAATACGTAACAGGGATTGGCTCGTCTTTTTCAATATCTGATCTGGCATTCAACATATATAAACGCACAATCCAGCCAGGAACTACACCCACCAGCTTGAGAATGACCGAGGAACGGTCGAAACCGGTCGCAACGACACGAGGAAGGCGCCATGCATTCTTCAAGAAAACACTGCAGTAAAGGGGTCTAATGACAAACGCCACACACACTCAACTTCAACTCATAATGCCCATAGCCCGGACCAGGTTCTTACGAGGAATTCTTCTACGTGAGGACGCCTATGCCATTCCTGCCCTCTGTGAAACTAAAGTAGGGACTGCGAGCCCTCTCCAGGAAGGACGGCGGATGCGGCCAAGCGTGTTAGGAAACCGACGGGGAAAGGTTCTACAGACACCCACAACAATAGAATCTACAGAAAACACCAACAACCAGTATCTAATGAAATCCACTAAGCCCATAGTAAACACCGAGTTCGACGAGGTGCACTTCCATGCCAGGACGCCAAGACTTTCATCCAACTCTATTGGAAAATTAAGTAGGGACTGCGAGCCCTCTCCTGGAGTGAAGGCTGAGGCGGCCGAGCGGACGGAGTGTGCTAAGGAGAAACGTGTTTAACGAAAAAACACCCACAACCAATAAGAAGTGCCCAAAGTAATACGTAACAGGGATTGGCTCGTCTTTTTCAATATCTGATCTGGCATTCAACATATATAAACGCACAATCCAGCCAGGAACTACACCCACCAGCTTGAGAATGACCGAGGAACGGTCGAAACCGGTCGCAACGACACGAGGAAGGCGCCATGCATTCTTCAAGAAAACACTGCAGTAAAGGGGTCTAATGACAAACGCCACACACACTCAACTTCAACTCATAATGCCCATAGCCCGGACCAGGTTCTTACGAGGAATTCTTCTACGTGAGGACGCCTATGCCATTCCTGCCCTCTGTGAAACTAAAGTAGGGACTGCGAGCCCTCTCCAGGAAGGACGGCGGATGCGGCCAAGCGTGTTAGGAAACCGACGGGGAAAGGTTCTACAGACACCCACAACAATAGAATCTACAGAAAACACCAACAACCAGTATCTAATGAAATCCACTAAGCCCATAGTAAACACCGAGTTCGACGAGGTGCACTTCCATGCCAGGACGCCAAGACTTTCATCCAACTCTATTGGAAAATTAAGTAGGGACTGCGAGCCCTCTCCTGGAGTGAAGGCTGAGGCGGCCGAGCGGACGGAGTGTGCTAAGGAGAAACGTGTTTAACGAAAAAACACCCACAACCAATAAGAAGTGCCCAAAGTAATACGTAACAGGGATTGGCTCGTCTTTTTCAATATCTGATCTGGCATTCAACATATATAAACGCACAATCCAGCCAGGAACTACACCCACCAGCTTGAGAATGACCGAGGAACGGTCGAAACCGGTCGCAACGACACGAGGAAGGCGCCATGCATTCTTCAAGAAAACACTGCAGTAAAGGGGTCTAATGACAAACGCCACACACACTCAACTTCAACTCATAATGCCCATAGCCCGGACCAGGTTCTTACGAGGAATTCTTCTACGTGAGGACGCCTATGCCATTCCTGCCCTCTGTGAAACTAAAGTAGGGACTGCGAGCCCTCTCCAGGAAGGACGGCGGATGCGGCCAAGCGTGTTAGGAAACCGACGGGGAAAGGTTCTACAGACACCCACAACAATAGAATCTACAGAAAACACCAACAACCAGTATCTAATGAAATCCACTAAGCCCATAGTAAACACCGAGTTCGACGAGGTGCACTTCCATGCCAGGACGCCAAGACTTTCATCCAACTCTATTGGAAAATTAAGTAGGGACTGCGAGCCCTCTCCTGGAGTGAAGGCTGAGGCGGCCGAGCGGACGGAGTGTGCTAAGGAGAAACGTGTTTAACGAAAAAACACCCACAACCAATAAGAAGTGCCCAAAGTAATACGTAACAGGGATTGGCTCGTCTTTTTCAATATCTGATCTGGCATTCAACATATATAAACGCACAATCCAGCCAGGAACTACACCCACCAGCTTGAGAATGACCGAGGAACGGTCGAAACCGGTCGCAACGACACGAGGAAGGCGCCATGCATTCTTCAAGAAAACACTGCAGTAAAGGGGTCTAATGACAAACGCCACACACACTCAACTTCAACTCATAATGCCCATAGCCCGGACCAGGTTCTTACGAGGAATTCTTCTACGTGAGGACGCCTATGCCATTCCTGCCCTCTGTGAAACTAAAGTAGGGACTGCGAGCCCTCTCCAGGAAGGACGGCGGATGCGGCCAAGCGTGTTAGGAAACCGACGGGGAAAGGTTCTACAGACACCCACAACAATAGAATCTACAGAAAACACCAACAACCAGTATCTAATGAAATCCACTAAGCCCATAGTAAACACCGAGTTCGACGAGGTGCACTTCCATGCCAGGACGCCAAGACTTTCATCCAACTCTATTGGAAAATTAAGTAGGGACTGCGAGCCCTCTCCTGGAGTGAAGGCTGAGGCGGCCGAGCGGACGGAGTGTGCTAAGGAGAAACGTGTTTAACGAAAAAACACCCACAACCAATAAGAAGTGCCCAAAGTAATACGTAACAGGGATTGGCTCGTCTTTTTCAATATCTGATCTGGCATTCAACATATATAAACGCACAATCCAGCCAGGAACTACACCCACCAGCTTGAGAATGACCGAGGAAAGGTCGAAACCGGTCGCAACGACACGAGGAAGGCGCCATGCATTCTTCAAGAAAACACTGCAGTAAAGGGGTCTAATGACAAACGCCACACACACTCAACTTCAACTCATAATGCCCATAGCCCGGACCAGGTTCTTACGAGGAATTCTTCTACGTGAGGACGCCTATGCCATTCCTGCCCTCTGTGAAACTAAAGTAGGGACTGCGAGCCCTCTCCAGGAAGGACGGCGGATGCGGCCAAGCGTGTTAGGAAACCGACGGGGAAAGGTTCTACAGACACCCACAACAATAGAATCTACAGAAAACACCAACAACCAGTATCTAATGAAATCCACTAAGCCCATAGTAAACACCGAGTTCGACGAGGTGCACTTCCATGCCAGGACGCCAAGACTTTCATCCAACTCTATTGGAAAATTAAGTAGGGACTGCGAGCCCTCTCCTGGAGTGAAGGCTGAGGCGGCCGAGCGGACGGAGTGTGCTAAGGAGAAACGTGTTTAACGAAAAAACACCCACAACCAATAAGAAGTGCCCAAAGTAATACGTAACAGGGATTGGCTCGTCTTTTTCAATATCTGATCTGGCATTCAACATATATATATATATATATATATATATATATATACGGTACTGTTTTCTTGACCACAAAATATTCACAAAACACTTTTTCTTTTTCTCTGAGTTTGGTCAGGGTAAATATATGGAATCACCTTTTTGCCAACGTTTCGTCTTTATTTCAAGACATCCTCAGGGCTATAAACTAACAAAAAACAATAAACAATGGACATTTTTTCATTTCTACTTTAAAAACATCATAAACAAATTGAAAAAAGAACTTACTGAAGGCTTGGTTCTGTTACATTTGCTAACAACTGTTAACTGTCATTACATGTGCTGTTCCAAGCGACATATTATTGAACCACAGTTTTTTTAGTACAATCCATTATATATAAACATATATACATATACACATATTATAATATATATCTATTATAATATGTATCACCATAATATATATCTATAATACATTTATAATACATTATTATTTTAACAATCCTTAAAAATATAAACTAGATAACATTGCATCTTTAACTATTTATGATGGAACTATAAATCCTACTTAAATTGTCTGTATCTGTTTTTCTATTGCAAGTATTATTAGTATTTTTGATATGTATCATTTCTTTTATCAATCTTTTATTGTATGAAGTTTCATAATCTAAAAATTGATGCATTCTCAAATTGAAATGTGTGTTGATTTTTAATTGCATGAGAGGCTAGGGCACAAAACATTTTTTTTATTTTTAAAATTTGTTTTGTGTAAAGCTAATCTATCTTTTAGATATTGTTTGGTTTGACCTATGTATACATTATTACAATTATTGCAAGGAATAGAATATATTATATTACTTTTAATTAGTTTGTTGATAGGTGATTTGGTCTCTTTGAATAAATTGATTAAATATAATAGATCAAATATTATAAACTAATTTATATTTGTAACAGTTTGTTCAGACTTCACTCAGTGTTAAAGAAAGCAGTGGCTTCTTCTAACCAATTTTGGGGCAATAGCCCCTAACATAACTGCCTTGACCATTGTCAATTGTTTGTTGATAGCTAACTTTAAAATAACATATAAAGTAAAGAAAAAATTAATTACATGCATTTTTACGAACACCAAATCACCTATCAACAAACTAATTAAAAGCAATATAATATATTCTATTCCTTGCAATAATTGTAATAATGTATACATAGGTCAAACCAAACAATATCTAAAAGATAGATTAGCTTTACACAAAACAAATTTTAAAAATAAAAAAAATGTTTTGTGCCCTAGCCTCTCATGCAATTAAAAATCAACACACATTTCAATTTGAGAATGCATCAATTTTTAGATTATGAAACTTCATACAATAAAAGATTGATAAAAGAAATGATACATATCAAAAATACTAATAATACTTGCAATAGAAAAACAGATACAGACAATTTAAGTAGGATTTATAGTTCCATCATAAATAGTTAAAGATGCAATGTTATCTAGTTTTATTTTTAAGGATTGTTAAAATAATAATGTATTATAAATGTATTATAGATATATATTATGGTGATACATATTATAATAGATATATATTATAATATGTGTATATGTATATATGTTTATATATAATGGATTGTACTAAAAAAACTGTGGTTCAATAATATGTCGCTTGGAACAGCACATGTAATGACAGTTAACGGTTGTTTGCAAATGTAACAGAACCAAGCCTTCAGTAAGTTCTTTTTTCAATTTGTTTATGATGTTTTTAAAGTAGAAATGAAAAAATGTCCATTGTTTATTGTTTTTTGTTAGTTTATAGCCCTGAGGATGTCTTGAAATAAAGACGAAACGTTGGCAAAAAGGTGATTCCATATATTTACCCTGACCAAACTCAGAGAAAAAGAAAAAGTGTTTTGTATATATATATATTATTATTATAGTATATATATATATATATATATATATATATATATATATAGATTAAAAAATGTTTTAAAAAATTGTTTTCATTGTGGTAAATTAATCCATCTATTATATCAAGTGTTATTTTGATTATTATTCATATATATATATATATATTTGTAAACAGGAAAACGATCCAAAAGGACAACAAACGTTTCACGGTAAATCACAAACATAGAACAAAGGAACATACACACTGTCTCTAATTTTTGGTTGAACCGTCATCAGGAGAGTTGAGATAGGGACACCAAGCGCATGGTTGGAGTCTCCAACCGTCGCTTCACAAGTGCGCTTGGTGTCCCTATCTCAACTCTCTTGATGATGGTTCAACCGAAAATTAGAGACAGTGTGTTTGTTCCTTTGTTCTATGTTTGTGACTTACCGTGAAACGTTTGTTGTCCTTTTGGATCGTTTTCCTGTTTACAATATATATATATATATATATATATATATATATATATAATTAAAGTTACAGCTAGAGAACGCAAGAAAAAGGACGAACACTCACGAATCTCGATTATTTCGGCGTCTTGCCGTCTTCAGGAGGGTAGAAAGAAAGAAAATAAAATAAAAGGAGAAAGAATGAAGGAACGGAGACGTAAATGCGTCCACTATATATATATAATATATATATATATATATATATATATATATATATATATACACTTTTTTGATGAAAATACGATCCGAAATGGACAAATACAGTTCAATGTACATAAAGAAACGTAGAGAAATTAAAAACACACACTTTAATTTCTCTACGTTTCTTTATGTACATTGAACTATATATATATATATATATATTATATATATATATATATATATACTGGAAATTTCAATCAGGCAAGTTAACAAGTATTTATTGTTTTTTTAGTTCACTTGCTCTCCGAAGATGTGTTAACGAAAGGCCTTAGAGCATTGTTTCAAAAATTGTTTTCATTGTGGTAAATTAATCCATATATATATAGCATGGCAGTAGTATAAGTAAATACTTGCTGTGTTTAAATTTGGAGACCCAAGATATATATACATATATACTTTTTTTCTTTTCGAGATTTGGTTAGGATTAGGTACGTAAAATCACATTTTTTCCAACGTTTCGTCTTTATTTCAAAACATCCTCAGGGCTAAAACCCAAAAAATGGACAATGATCTTATCTACACAACATTCTACATACAAATTCAATGATTATATCTACAAAACATTCTACATACAAAATCAATGATCTTACTTACTTAAGGCTAGGTTCTACAACCGAACCAACTGATCAGTTATCTTATCACTACATGTGCTGCTCCCTAGCGTCATGTTTTGAAACACTATTTTTATATTACAATCTGAAGTCCGAAGAAACAAGATGATAACCTGAGATAAAATTGGAACATTAGGTATTTATAATGGAACTATAAATTCTAATTAAGTTATTAGTATCTGCTTTTTGTTACATGTATCACTAGAATTTCTTATACGTACCATCTCTTTTATCTGTCCTTCTAGTATTTCTGTATTAGTAGTAGTTTTACATGAACAATCGAAACATGTCGACTAGTTATACAGGTGATAAGCTTTATAGTTTTAGCGAAGAGAATGGGAAATAATTTCAGAAAGTGGAGATATTATGTAGAAAATAAATACAAGCCAAATATGGGACGTTATTTAATTACTATATTTATAGTAAAAGTAATAAACAAATAATAGAACTCATTTTTATAATCGTCATTTGCAGAAGAAAAGTGCATTTAATTCATTTTTCTTTTGTTATCATTTCTTTGTGATTTAATTTTCTATTCTTGAGAATGCTTTTGCAAAACTGACATTAATTATAAGTATATATATTCCAAAAATTGGAGAAATTCTGTAATAAACAGATACAATCTAAATATGAGGCGTTATTTATATGTAAACAAATAAGACAGCTTGAAGTTTGTTTGCATGTTTATATTCATTGGTTATATTTTGAAAGAGTTGCTTTCAATCTCCTTTTCCTATATTTAATTAATTCAAAAATGTCTAGAATTATATATTTGTTTCTAATATACTTTTCAAAAACTATTTTCGTTGTTTATATTTGTAAGATATTTACCATTATTACTCTGTTTATCTGTTAAGCATTTAACAAGAATTCTTAAAAGAAAATTATATTTTTTAATTTTGTATAAATATAATCCAACAATATATATATATGATTTTTTGTTACATTTATATTGGCATGCTAAGGTAACATGTTGAATGTTATTTTATTTTGAAAGCTGTAAGTTTATTAAGAAACTATAGTGCTATTACTAAAACCTTATAATGCAAACTGTTTTAATTTTACCCCTCTACTTTACAAACCTGTTAGTTCTGTAAGTAAGTATTCCACAATCGTAAGTTTCTGGTATAATACAGTGTATGGAAAGTGTTTCATAAAGGTAGCTTAATAAAATGTTTTATTTGAAAGTTCTGGCGTAATTCTAAATGAAAGTTTAACTGTAAAGAATCGTACAGGTCTTGTAAACTTTGCTGTAAACATAGCTAATGTTATACCAGTAATTCAATTATTCTTCCATTATTATCTTCTTGAAATAACGAACACATTGTTTACAAGCTTTTAAATTTCCTCTTGTTTTTGTAACTAATCAAACCGTTAATTAAGAAGAATATATGGTTTTTGTCTTGTTTTAATATCAACCTTGTTGGTTGTATCAGAAATGTAAATAATTTACTTTTTTTATATTACAAAAGATATTTCCTTTCATCAAATATTGATTAATTTAACAGTATGATATTCCTCTAATTCAATTTTTTTTCCTTAATTACTACAATAATGCTTAATCGTATTTACTTATAAGAATTAATTACTTATAGTAGCCCAATTGGTTTAATAATTATGTAATATGAAATTATCAAAATATTATTTTAAACGGAACATTAAATTCAAAGTAGTTTTTCAATAATTCAATAATACAACATTTCGAAGTACTCGTATATGGGGATATATGACCCAAGTCTACCTCATGTTGATATAAACGGCCTTTATATTACAATTTTTTTTTTCTTCAATTCGTTAACAGGTTTTGGAAGTCGTATTTATCATTCCAAAAATTAAACTACCTCCCTAAAAAATAATTTTCTCCATTACAAGTATAAATACACTTTTTGAGAATAAAATTTATTTCTTTCAAACCTTCAGCCATTAAATTTGATCTAACTGTAAATTTTATAAACAGAAATGAGGAACGAATGAATATGTTCATATATTATTAGAACAAGAATTTCAATAATTTGATTTAATAAACGTACTGCTCTCAAAACATAACACACAGTAACGCTAAGAAGGAGAGATAAATGGAAAATAACAAATATTTTTTAATTACAATAAACGAATGATCCATATATATATAATAAAAGTTGGAAGGAGTCCTTTATTTAAACATATATTGTTAAATAACCCCCCTTATTTGGCTTGTATCTATTTTTTTCATAATTTCTCCAATTTCTGAATTCCTTTCTCGTCTTTTCGTTAAAACTGTAAAGCATATCACCAGTATTACTAGTTGACATGTTTCGAATGTACCACATTCATCATCAGAAGAATTATGAATACTAGACAACTCCATGACGTCCTCTATCATTCAGTGTTAAGAAATTATAGCAACAGTTAATAATATAAATTCACTGAACGTGATAAACAGGAATAACTGTCTTTGCTATTTCTTGTTATGAAATCATAAAAATAAAGATACTTATATGGTCCAAGCTTTTGATATAGTATTCTTAACATTATTCAAGATATATAGCACAGAAAGTATATTAAATAAAACAAAAATTAATTTAAAAGTGAAAAATTTCATTTATCACATAAATAAATAAAACATCAAGTTATATAAGCACTAAAGCATATTTAAAACAAACAAAACTTGTAAATTGAAATATTCAATTTATTTGTCCTAACATCAAATAACATTAATAGAAGGAATGGTTTTCTATAATATTAGCTTAGAACATTCGTCTTTGTGGTGGCATTGTGTTCAAGTTTGTGTTCCTAAAATTATTAATTTGAAACTTCTAATGTAATGATTATATCGGACCGATTCCTGATATATGAAATTTGTTTTATATATATCAATAATAAGAATTAACAGTAATGTGAGGAATAAAATAAACCATCATCTAAAGAACAATAAGATTTCCAAAATGGGACTAAGATTGGTTAACCCTGAGATCTTTCGAAGAAAATAACTAGTTGTTTATTCCATATCGGTAATATATTTTACATCTAGAGTCATTAAGACTCTATATAAGAGTCATCTAGACTCATATTTACATTTAGAGTCATTACATCAGGTCATCTTAGTCATAGTTTACCTGAATTATGTTGAGAGAATTTATTTTTAATTGTTCTTTCTTTTTAATGCCGTTATTTGTAAAGTTATACATTACTGACTGTTTCCTATGAAATTTATTTTAATAATTCTGCATTAACTGGAACTAACAGGTATTCCAAGTTTGATTGTGTGCAAAATAAAGAGTTTCATAAGTATACAAGACGTTATTGATATCAGGTTTTGGAAGAGAATTGTAAAAAAGTTTTTTTGGCACAGAGTGTAGAGCGATGGACTTCCAATAAAAAATCGTGGGTTCAAAATTACGTTTATTTTAAGGTGGTAAAAAAACAAAAAAACAAGATCGGTCATCAAAGTTTTATAAGTATACTAGACTACCAGTGACCCGTCCGGTCATCCATCAACTTCCTTTTTAATGCAATCATGTCGATGTAAATCCAGATAAACTCTAATTAACACTCATTGTAGGGTAAAAAGCTAATGAAATAGTCTCCACATATAGAAATTTAATAGTATAAACAACGCGTTTCGAACACTTAGCGTTATTATTTACGTTTTAACTAAAAAAAAAACAATATCATCAGAGAGTTATCTATAGTACAAAGTAAATGGTACAAAAAAAAATAGAAAATACCATTTACTTTACACAATAGATATCTCTCTGATGGCATTGTATTTTTTGTTAGTTAATGCCTGAAGAAGAACACTACATGGTACACCTAAGTACACAAGGTAAATTCTTTAAACAATGTTTGATAAACAGTAACTAGGATACATATAATCTGTTACGTAGTGACTATTTCTATTTATAACAAAAGTTTGACAGATTAAATTTCTCAAAAAATCTTTCAACCAGAAATTGTCGAGTGCAATAATTTGAAAAACTTTCACCCCAGTAAATTGAATGATAAGAAGTTAAGACAAAACAGTGAAAATATTCTACATCTGCTCTGCACTAAGCCATCTGTATGATGAGTCTTTTCGCTGATGAAAAGGTGGCGAACAAGTAAAAGAAAGGATTAAATTCCCTGTTTTTTAACTCAATTTAAATTACTTAATTGCCTTTTGGCATAAAAATTGGTAAACAATCTATTTTTATTTGAAAACAACAAAAAATATACTTAAGAAATTTCGATATCAATAAAAATCTCAGGCAAAATAAACTATCCATTTTGAAATGTTGAATCGAGTTTTTTTTCATATGCATTTTTCTGAATTTCAAAAAAAAAATTTTTAATAGGCGTCTGATAGTAGAAAAAAATTATGGCATTGTTACAAATTAGTCCTGTTCGTTTTTGTGGTAAAGTATGAACGATCACTTTACGCATTGGGGAAAACAATGAAATTCTAGTTAGCTTGAAGACTACTGCAATAGTAAACTACGATGTTATTGAAAGTCGGTGTAGAATAGTGTCTTACACCGAGGACGACCTCAATTGCCTCCTTGAGAATAAATTCTATTATCACTTTGCATTTTGATAGTAAACAGGCATCATTTCAGATATTTTCTAATCATTGACTATTGTATTATTTTTGATGACAATTTCACTATTGTTATCGGTAATTTCTTATTTTTATAATCTGTGATATTTTTTTTACACCTTATTTGTAAAATATACAACCATTTAGTGTGATTAGAAGTTGAATCTAATTACCATAGTCTCACGAAGGTAGATATGAAATTATCTTACAATTTCAAAAATATTAGTAATAAAATGAAAATAATAAACCAGCTCTATTAATATTGTCTGAACAACATTTTATATGAGCACGAGATTTTAACATTTTATTGAACCAATTTATGTTAAAAATTTTGGTAAAAAGAATTAACTTAAAACCTAATTTATCAAATTATATATCAATAGAGTTTTATATGCTTATTGTATGGGCATAAAATCATATATAAATTATGTTGATAAAACTATTGACCGACGAATACAAACAAAACTAAAGTTTATCAGGACTCAGTCAGTTCTTCAGGTTCAAAGTAAACTCTGATTGGCAACATTTCATCCATATTTATTATCCCAATTTATATAAATATTGATAAAAGTTCAGTGTCACGTGCTCATTCAAACTACAGTTGAATTCAAACTACACTACAGTTGTTGTTGAAATCCACAGACTATTTTCTTCGTAAAATAATTTGTAATGTAATGATTAGTTTTTCTGTTTCAAAACTTATACTTCTGCCTATGAAAACGGTTTTGAATAAAAACCGAAATGTTCGCAATGGGAGTTTGATTTGAACCTGAAGAACTCACCGAGTCAGATAAACTTTGTTTTTGTATATATATATATATATATATATATATATACACTTTTTTTCGTTGGAAATACGATCCAAAACGGACAAATATAGTTCAATATAAACAAAGAAACATAGAGAAATCAGAAGAACACACTTACAGTCTCTAATTTTTGGTTTGAACCGTCTTCAGGAGAGATAAGAGAGGGAAACCAAGCGCACTGGATCAGAGACGGTTGGAGTCTCCAACCGTCTCTGATCCAGTGCGCTTGGTTTCCCTCTCTTATCTCTCCTGAAGACGGTTCAAACCGAAAATTAGAGACTGTAAGTGTGTTCTTCTGATTTCTCTATGTTTCTTTGTTTATATTGAACTATATATATATATATATATATATATATATATATATATATATATATATACCTCATTAAATATCTTGCCAACATTAAGTTTAGTATGTTTCCTACATACCTTTTCAAGATTTCGAATGCTACTTTTCCATCTTTGTGGTATCATATAAATTAACTCACCGATTTTTTTATGTTTAAATGTATTTTCCATATTACACAGGTCCGACGTTTTGGTCTAAGATATTTAATGAGGTATGTTTAAAAGAAGGTCTGCTCCCAAAGTATACCTATTATATATATATATATATATATATATATATATGATCGAACCACAATAAGAAAAATAACTCTTGATATAATATATGAATTAAACACCACAATAAACAAATATACAGGGTGTCTCAAAAAAATGTACTCACTCTTAGAATGACGACAAAACATTTATTTATGAACATAGAGTGAAATGAAATAGCATCGAATACATGAGACAGTTTCTTTGAAAAAGAAAGGTCCTATGATGCCCAATGCAGATACCCCACACCACACTGTTACTCCTGGTAAGTTTACAAGGTGTTCAATTGTCTAAGAGTGAGTACATTTTTTCTAAACACCCTGTATATTAATTACAATGCTCTAAGGCTAAGGCCTTTCGTTACAACATCATCAGAGAGCTACATGAACCAAACAAAAAAATTATAATAACAAGTTAACCTGGTTGATTGTAGTCCTCAGGATTGCCTGGCATCCCTGTCTGAATTTAATGTTCCTAAAATTGAAGGAGTCTTGATCTGCTTACGTATTTCTTTTATTCATATTTCATAGAGTTTGTAAAGTCCCGGACTATTGTTTATTAAACAAGCAATTATTATTTTAATTTTGTATGAAAAAAAAAGTAAAACATTTTACTGAAAACCTGTAAAGCATGAAAATAAGGTAAACGAATTCGATTTTGAAGACGCCTTGCATTGGTGCTAGTTGCATTCATAAAAAAATAGAAGTTATTGGGAGCGATCTCCGATGGTTTTGAATTCGGCACTAGGCCACTCTTGATACAGAGGCTGAGTGGTCTCCAACTGTCTTTCGTCTAATGTAAACTGTTCTTCAGCTTCTGAATAGGACATCGGTAATATGACGTGTTTAATATAAGCTTTAAAAGCAGTGGTTTACTCTAACACACTAAAAAAATAAAGACGAGATAAATTTTAAAGCCTCTATGTTCATTAGAACTGAAAAAAGAAGATAAACACATTAATATAAATCAGTTAATTGAATAGATTGTTAGTAAGTTTGATAACACGTTTACTAATAGTAAAGTTGAGTATAGACCACTTGGCATTTTATTTTAATTTAATCAAAGTTTATAGGAAATTAGGAAATTATGTAATTGCTTCATCAAATTTACGAGATTGATGAAAATCTTAAAGAACTTATCTGTTAACAGACGAATATAAAATGTTAAAGTATTTTGTAAATCAAACTGAAAAGGGCCTTTTTTTTATTTTGATGATAAAATTTAATCGCTTGCATTTTTTAACTTTTACTGAATTATTGGCATAAGTTAAACTTTTGAAAAATATTCTTTGTAGAAATAAAAGTTTGAGGAAGGTTTCATGCCGGTGTATTAACCGCTGCACTAAAATATATTGAGGTTTTTTCCTGTATGTTTTTGGCAGTAAATTTTTTTACCTTCAAACTTACGACTTTCCAAGTATTAAATCGTACAAAAAAAAACTCTTTGAATAAAAACTAAAAGTTAGAACCGAATGGATGTCTTATAAAACTACAAGCGAAAAAATTATTGATTTTAGACCATCCTGTATTATTATATTACTTAAAAATTGTAATTATTCAAAGAATGATCCAATCTATTATGTAACAAATAATTAATAACAATGGATAGAATGGAAACATTTATAATTAAAGAAATGAATAATGATGAAGCATATAATGAAACAAAGTGCACTTTGTTAAGTTTGCAAAGTGAATATGATAATGTAGTAATTTCACATTCTACATGTGATGTGACATTGAAATTTTAAACACAGTGCTATTTCAAAAACGTGGAATATCCACTCCTTGACTGAATGTGCAATACAAAGGATTTGCTTAAAATGTAAATTACTTTAAAAGTTTCAGTGGAAAAATTAAAAATGTTTTTAATTCTGTACTGCTTTTTAGAAATAACATAACCCATCTAAGTTTATTGTGACAAATGCGTCATTACTTAATATTACATTCTCAATCGACTGTGCCTACCTGTGTCTCTGAGCTGATTACTTTGATCTAATCCCAACAATTATAGTATTTAGATAAGTTGTGCTAGTAAAGGTGTGAAAGTCTGGCTTATTCTTGATTTGATACTCATTAATAGTAAGTCTAATTTCTGGAGACGCAAAGGAACTTGGTGTCACCTATTTAAGAGATAACACGACAAATGTTACGAGTACTTAACTTCGTTGGTCTAGTGGGAGTAGGCGGTTTTGTTGACTTCCCAATTAGTCAATATTTTCTTACTGAGGCTGATGTAACCTGGAGATGATCACTATGTGTTCGAAACGCGTTATATGATAAAATTCATTAATACCACACAATTCTTGCATACCTCTTGGAAACAAGTGTATGAAATATGATTTATCCGTTGAACCCTATTATTATTTTTTATTGACCATTTTTATTATTATTTTATTGACGAAATCTATAATATAATTTTTTTTGTGGATGCACCTAATTTGAAGGAGGTTGTAGTATTTTAATTATTGAAATTTATTATCTGAGTCAACCAGAAAATAAGTAACTAAATATTTGATTGTGTGATAAATTAATTCAAATAACTAAAGTTTTTATCGTAGTTTAACATTTGATGGTTTATTTGTTGATGGAATAAAGAACTGCGTTATATTTCTAGCTGGTCAGTTTATTTCATTAAAGAGCGGTGTATGACAAAGTTATAAATATATGACTTTTTAAGTGTTATACATAAATAATATACAATTATTTGTGTAATTATTATTATTACCATTAATAATTTTTAGATAATAATTGTATAATTATAAATAAACCAGATTATAAGTAAAGAATTATTCACTTTTATAAGGAATTTAATTTAATTTCCTACGTATTGTATAGTTATAATGACATGAACAAAAGCGTGTGACATCACCTACAAGATTTGTATTTACTATTTACAAAAAAAAAAACATATAAAAATATATCGAGCAACATTAATACACTAGGTAATCAGCGCTGCCTAGAGACAAAATATGATCAAAACATTATGCGTTATGTATTAAAATTATAAATTAAAGTAAAGAACTAATCAAATATTTTATTTAAGTTAAATAATTATAATTTATTCTAGAAAAACAAAAAAAACTAAAGTAATATATAATTATCGATAATGAAATTGAGATAGACAGAATTTAGGTTTTCTGATGTGGAAATAAACTGACGGTTATACAATGTACTTTTAGGAGTTAGCTTTAGATGCTCAACTTGTAGACTGTGGTCATCGTTTAATCTATTAATAATTAAGAATTAAATTATAATTTAGTTGGGTATTTCAAGCAGGGCCAGCTTGGCTCAGTGACTACGTTTGCGCTTCTGGACTGGTGTTGAACCGCGGTTCGATTCCCACTCTGGCCATCAATTTATTCACGCAGGAGGTGAATAATGTGAATACGTCGTCCCTCGGAGAAGACATTAAGCTGTCGGATCCCAGCCTGTACGATATCAAGTACTTTTTAAAGATTTCTACTCAAATTAAACTTGAATTAAGTAAAATTTAGGACTCCCAATAGTCTATTGAATAGAGAATCATTAAGTGATATCACAATGGGCCATTGTTCGGCCTATGTGGTTTCTCTTTCACTACAACCTAGCCTAACCTAAGCATTTTAAATTCTTCTCTGAAATATTATTCTACCATTATCTTTTGTTTCTTTTAAAATAAAGAAAATTTTATGCTAATTTGATAAATACATGCATCTATAGATATACATGCATATTTGCGGAAATAATGGTATTATGTATAACAAAATATTATGAAATCAATTTTAAATTAAAGTAATCTAGAAAAGAATTCCTTAGGTATCGTTATCAAGGCATTAATTAAGTGCCAAATAATGCTGATTTAGAATTGATTACATGGGGTATCAGATAACGTAAGTTAACTGATCCACTAACTCGTGTTACATTAATTACCTTCCATTTGAACGCTGAAAACAGTGACAAAGCTTTCAATCATAACTTGTATAAAATTTCATTTGAAATAGAAATAAATGTGTTTAATTGGCATCAAAGGCTCCTGGGTGGCGAAATGTAAAAAAAACAGATTATTTACATAACATTAGATAAACTTTTAAAATTTATAGTTATATTTTTTTTTTAAACAGATGACATTTTTGTGAGAGTTTTTTACATGTAAGTCTGACTAGAAGAATTTCCAATGAGACTCCTGTCATTTAAATTGGTTTTGTCATTTACCTACATGCCCTCTACAACTGGATATATATTTTTAAGAAAATATTCAGAAGTTGTTAGCATAAATTAAATGCTACCTGATATATAATATACTCTACACTGACTCCGTCAAATGTTTGGGGTTTACTATTGTTTGATATAATTTCGATATTTCTTGATATATTTAGTTAAGTATTTTCAAATAATATAGTCTTCTATGAGATATTTTGTGGAGTTGTGTTCCCACCAAAGAAAAAGCTGAGTTATTATAAATGTGTAATTGCTATATACACTTAATTAAATATAACGCACTGTAAAACTCGAGTATCGTTGTGGAATACATTTAAAAAAACGCCTGTTATCTGAACACTTCCTAATAATTTCAAATGAACTCTCAAATAGCAAGTATCAACAGTGCACTCGCTATAGCACCTATAGTATCAAAAGTTTATATACCTCATTATAAGCAGCTAAGAAATTTCACTTAATTAAAGACCATTTCAATACCTTATAAATCACTTTTACTTCTGCAACATAAACAATAATTCAATTATTTAATGGTAATTTCAAAAGATTGAGCATTATTCATAACCTTAAAGTATATTCCAGCATTTCAAGAGCTTCAAACTCATTTTATAAGCCTATATATCGCTTTAATAGTTTAAAGATCACTTTAAAATCTTATATAAAACGTTAAAAATTTAATTGTTATTTTAAAACCTTAAAGATTACTTTAAAAGGGTGAGGAGTATTGTATGAGCGTATAGATCATTCAAACTGAATGTCACTTCTAAATTTATTGATAAAGAACAAACATTTAAATATCACTTGAAAGCTTAGAGTTGTTTCAAACTTTTTTTTAACGATTTGAATCTTTTAACAAATATGATATCTAAAAAAAACAAAATGTATGATTGGGTTTTAAAACTCGTGTAAAAACAATAACCAGCTCACTAAACCTTCTCATAAATGAACCTCATTTACAATCAAAATTGAAAAGTTGAATTATATTTTAAAATTATTAGTAAAATTATATATTTTGCAAATAAAATAACTAATTTAAATAAGTTAATTCATATAGTTAATTCTATAAATCTGAGATGTCTAGGTGAGGATACTTGTGCTCACCTTTGATTTAAAGAATTACTGCTAAAATAGTAGTTAAAAAGAAAGATAAATATTAAAAAAGAAGTTTTGAAAAAAAATCTCAAGAGCATACATGCACAGAATGAAAATAATATAAAAAAGTAAGAAGTAACTTTAAAAAAAAAATATTATTAAGTCGAATCTGCTCCCTACAAGGTGTGATCAAAATGTAGACACTTTTTGAATTTCGCGACCTCTGCACGCTCTAATTCAAAGTTATTGTTTTGGTACAATCGTCATGATCATGTGCTCACAGTTTTGACTATAGATTTTTTTTTTATGTGATAGGCTAAATGTTAAACCCGCATTGACGCGCTCGGCGATTTTTGCTGTAGAAAAACTAATTACCTGAGTAATAATTTATGCTATTTATAAACATTTTTTTGGCTCCAGTTTTTTTATCATACCTCACTGCCACTATTTCAAGAGTTTTTGAAAACATAATACTATTTTTTTCACAAAAGTTAATATAAATTCTCTGCTCCATTATTTTCAACAGCAGAAAATCATTGAGTAGGCAATGATTGATTATGCACCTCTTTTAACCTCGTTTAGCCTCTCATGTTACTCGTCTAGCCTCTCATGTTACTCGTCTAGCCATGTAATGTTACAGATGGCCAATGTAATGTAAATGAGATCCAAAGATTATGGAAACAAAAGTCATATTTCCATATTAGAATTTATTTTGTAACAAGAAATCTTTACCTTGAATTTACAAAAGTGTTATTACTGCTGTGGTAATACCAAGGATATTATATGCATCAGTTGTATGATATAAAAAATAAGTGTGTGTATTGATAACTAGTTCAATCACTATCTGTACGGTCTCCATGAATGAAATAGTAATACAAATTTTCCATATGGACATTTCAGTTCTGTCTAAATGGGGCATTATATACACAGATTGTTTGATATT